>APFE030258803.1:96695-146788 GCA_000404065.3 Pinus taeda
TGATTTGTCATGAATATGACTTCTTCATGATGCTTCCTTTTGCTTTCATCAAGTTCCTTCTTAAGCTTGGCAAGCTCTTCATCCCTTTCTTGCACTTGAAGCTTGATGAAGTCAACCTTCTCATTTTCAGCTTCTATGATGGGTTCAGAATTTTCTTCTTGATTCATGGTCATGGTCAGTGTTCCCTTTGCATGAAGGTCATGAAGTCTGTCCCATATATGCTTTGCTGATGAATATTTTCCTAGATTCTTCTTTACAGAATCAGGGAGTCCATCCAGGATTATCTCTGCTGCTTTTGCATCGTACTCCTTGGACTCTCCATCCATCTTACTATCATCAATCACTGATTCCCATATTTCAATCCCTTCAGACTGTAGGAAGGTCCTCATTGTTATTTCCCATATATCAAAGTTTCCATGGAACCTTGGAGTCTCAAATAGAAAGTTTACAAATTGATTGTTTTCTATTTTAGTAGAAGAGGGAGACACAACCTTAGGGGATTTGGACACTTTCTTCTTTGACCTTGCCATTCTTAACTATTTTTAAAATCCCTGACTATGTTTTTAAAATGACTCACTGTTTCTTCAACAGCAACTGAGAAATACCTGAATCCCTTTGGTTGAAACTTCACACAGCTGGAGAAGCTTTACTGCTGCTGCAACAAGGGTCTTTCCTTCAGCTTCTTTGACACTTCAAAGAGCATGAACCTGCTCTGTCACCATCAAAGAGCCTGGACTAGCTCTGATACCACTATTGGGTATTTTTTTTGCAATGGGAAAATACCAAAACCAAACAAGCAAACACCACAGAGCCAATGCTCTGTTTCCTTTGCTCCAGGATCTTTTGTGCACAGGAAAGCTTTAAAAAAATTACACAGAACAGAGTATTCCACCACCATAAAAGATTTCTATTCATTAAAATAAATTCACTGATACACATTCATCCTCTTTGCTGAGAGGGATTTACCAAAAAAAAACATTCAACCAAAACTCTGTTTTCACCTGAGAATTCACTGAGACATATTCATCCTCTTTCACTCAGAGGGATTCACCAAAACATTACAAAAGAAATTACTCTGTCTCCTTTGAAATTTTGCACCACTGTGTGTAAAAATTTCATTTACATTCACTGCTGTGTAAAAAACAAAAATTACAGGGATTTACAGTTTTACCTTTTCACTGCTGTGTGAAACAATTCATGGTTTTACATACTTGCCCCTGGTTTTTCTTCTTTCACTTGTTCAACTCTTCTCCTGCATTGTACGTTCTTTTTCATTTCTTACATTTCACTTACAAAAAAAACTTTACCCCTGCTGCGTTTTTCACTATCTCCTCACACCAGTCAATGGAATAATAAATATAATGCATATATTATGCACTGCTGTGCATTCTTTCAATTTCCTAACATTACATTACAAGTCAAAGAAAAATTCATTTACACATCTGTGCGTTCCCCTGCATTACAATGTCTGTTCTCTGGTCCTCATTCGCTGCTGCGAACTCAACACAATTCACCGTGTGCCATCCCCTTGCGAACTCAACACTCAACACAATTCTCCCTTGTTTTCATACGCTGCTGCGAACCCCTGTTTCTTTCCTCCCCGTGTGCAACGCACTTCACATGGAGTCAACGCTCATACCAAACATATATCATAGGTTCATATGCAATTTAATAAAAACTTACATGCCGTAAATACATCCATACTTCCCTAGAAAAATAAATATAATGTCCCGTAAAAATATTAAGTGTTTTACCAAAAACATGTCATTGCATTAACATAAGGTATGGTCCATAGTTTTACTCCACGTTGTATTTAATTTTAGCAGGGCTCGTATGTACTTTTGAGAATTAAAAGGGGGAGAACCTTCCTTGCAAGGCGGAGAATGAGGGATCAAATCGGACACATATCGGATGGGGAGTTCTGACCGACATTTATCGTCCGATAAATGTCAGAGGGTGATGTCACCCCACCTCCACGTGTCTGCTCCAAATTGCATCGGAGCCCCTTACACGGAAACCACTTTATGCCGAATAGTGGTGCAATGACTTACCGGTGGTTTCAGGTTTGCTGCTGGGTGGTTTTGACATTGGTACGGCGCGGTTGAATTGCTGGCCCCCGCGCTCAGTGGAAATTATAATTTCAACATTATCAAAATCTCTCTTGTCCGGTGTCCGCGTTTTATAAGGATATCAAACCACCGTACGGAACCGCTGGAACTCGAGGACAAAAAGGCTATAATCCATTCATTTTTATAAATAAAATACCATGATAACAATGATAAACTTTATCCTGTTGCGCTTGTTTCCTTCGTTCCATGCTCCAAAAATCACTTCCAACCAGTCAGCAATGTCGTTCTGGATATACTGCGCCAAGCTTCGCATGCTAAATTCGCACTTATCATGTGACCTCTCCCCGAGGCAGATTCCATTGGTCCGTGTCTGTATTGTCGAATGGCATGTTTAAATCTCGAAAGGGCAGGTTGATTGGTTGATTTCCCTTTCTTAGCTCGGTAACGCGGAAAAATAATGGTGTCATATTCGTGAATCATGCGAAAGGAAGGGACAAATCCAAGAATGTTACAACTATACACAATTATGTTCCATTGACAATAATTCCTGTGACAGTATTGCTGTGACAGTTATGGTTTATATATTAGCACTCGCAACATTGTTCGTAGTGTCTCTGTACTCGTACCCAACTGGTGTTTATTTAGTTTGACTTGTGAGGTAAAACATTCCAATGGAGTGAGATATGTATGCTGTCTCACACCTCCACAAGGTCACGTGAAGCTACCTGGCACAAAACGCTGAACATTTGTTGGAGTAGAAGCGAGGCAGCTATCCATAATCCATGGGTTGTTGTTGGGCACCACCACTACTGGGCTCCTCTCACCTCTTAATAATTGAAGTTCAGTACAATGTAAAGGAGCCTACCCAATTCGACAGCGTGCATTACTGAACATCACTATTTCTTCTTCCGCAAATAAAATAAATGTTGATGCACCCTGGGGAATGGACTGAAAATGAAACTCTTCCAAATTTAATATGATGGTACATGATGGCTCTGTGTGTGTATTGAGGCTGAAGTGCCTGCAGGCCTACCTCGTGCTGGACATTGAATTGAGCGGAGTGGACGAGATTATCTCGGCTTTCTCCAGCAAGCATAAAGAGCTTATTCATGCTTAAAAAAAATAACATGTGATCGCATGCATCTTAACCCTCCCATCGATTCTGAAAACTATGTGAGATTATAGTTGTTTCTGGTGTGGTGTTGCAAGCATACACCAGTAGTTTCGCATTTAGATTTGCACCGATCAAGAATATATCTCAATCTAAGTATGAACACCCATAGGAAATTTAGGAAAAGTTAACTGGCGAAGAAATATGAGTAAACAAAAGGATATGCTACCTTTTTAATGGAAAAATCCAAGCAAGGATCGGGAAAAGTTAAAAAGTTCAATATAATGGAGGAAATATTGACAAAGTGAAATTATACATATCAGCAAGGGCTGGGAAAATCAAGAAGTATAAAATATATATTTATGAATGGCTGGGTAAACCAACAAGTATAAAATATATAAGCAAGGGCTGGGAAAATCAGGAAGTATAAAGTATATATTTATGCATGGCTGGGTAAACCAACAAGTATAAAATATATATTTATGGTCAAATATATATTTAGGGTCCGTATTGTTGTTGAGTTTTTTAGAAGAGTAGAACTAATATACGGTGGGATAAGGTTGGACATAAAACTAGGACACCAATTATTATGTCTAACTTTCGAACCGAGGAAACAGAGAAATGCAGTGCCATGGTTCAGCTTAAAGATAAAACAACCTCTCGATAAATAAATAAGGCCGTGAATAAGTAATTTTAATTTGAAAACTTAAAAATAGCACGATCCCATATAAGCTTAATTATATATCAATACATTAAGTGTATATTAAGATTTAATCTTAATACCAAATTTTAATATCACTTAATATTATAAATTCTATATTTTTAAATCTTAATATACATTTTATATATTAAACTGTTTATATTATAAACCTTATTTAAAATAACAAGGAATAAATTTTGATTTACTAGTGAATTTAGTATAAATATAATTATCATAACTTAATTAACACCATGTAAAACTGCATTTGATATATAACTGGTGTGTATTCTATTCTTATCATCAGTAATAAATAGTCAATTTAAGTCATGGCCATTATCAACGGATGATAACTATGCAAGCAAATCTTGTTTGCAAAACATCTAAACCATCTCTTGTATCTGTGTTTGCACTTTAATTTTCTTTGATACTTAATTTGATCTTGTAAATCGGTATTGTATATAGTATGGGATTAAATAAATTTCATAATAATTTACTTATTTTCATATTCTAATTTTATAGAATATGATAATAATTCTAATTTTAAATATTTAGAAATATCTAGTTTTCTTTCTGTAACTTTTTTTTTCTTATTTTCGGTCTATTAATTTTCAAATTTAAATAATTTCCGTTAATTTCAACTAATATAAACATTTTTTAAAATTACAATCTACCAAAAACCACTCTTCCTTCAAAATTTTTTTCTTATTTTTCAAAACTTAACCTTAAATCACTTTCTAATTTTACAATGTAAAATTATCTAAATTCATTTGATAATTAATATATATTTTAAAATTAAATATTAAAAATATATTAAATTTATCTTAACATAAACATATTTAAAATTTCAATTACACATCAAATTTGTGGACTTCACAACCCAAATTCTTTCTTCTCTAGCCTTCTCAACTTTCTAAAGCCTTAAAAGCAATAATGAAGTTTCTAAACTTACTAAACCTTAGAGAAAACTGTGAAATTGAAAAACAATAAATTGTGATCATGCCTCCATTATGCTCTACCATGTGGATATCCCATAAACTATGAACCCTATTTGTATTTTCTATATGCAAGATTTGATAAGTGTAGACCAATGTTTGCCTAACTATTTAGTATATTAATGAAAAAGCCTAATTTTCATATTTTGTTTTTGTAATATCAGCTAATTTGATAACTATATCTCAATGTTACAAATTCTATATTATAAATTTTATATATATAGTTTAATATATTACACATCTTATATTGTAAATCTTAATCTACACAATCAAGAATAAATATTCATTTTCCAATTAATTTGAGTGTGCTAACAACGGTCAACAACATTATCATAAATTAACCAACACCATATAAAACTACAATTGGTATATAACTTGTGCATATTCTATTCACATATTCATAGTGAACTAACTATCGAGCAAAATCTTGTTAGTACAACATCTAAATCATCTCTCTTATATCTATACTTGCACCTCAATTTTCTTTGATACTTAATTTGAGCCCTGATATATTTATACACTTCAAACATTCAATTACATGACTGTATTCATTGTATATAGCATGAGATTAAATAAATTTGCTACTGAATGCATCATCTTTAGCAACCCTAGTTATTAAAGAAATCAGAAATGATATTAATCAAAATTCTTATTCCATAAGATAAGTGGGTGTTTGGACATCAACATGTAAAACAAAGCCAATGCATATACAATGAGGAATAATAGCTCCTTCTGATGATGAAATAGAATGATGAAATAGACGGTATAAAAGAATTTCCAACAATGGTATCCTCTTGTAATGTAAACCTCGGTTGCTTCATTAAAAAAATTGTAATATATTGATCATTGTTTCGAAACATATACGTGTTCAGTTAATAGGAAGTAAGTTAAAGACACTTATTATCATATTAGTTAACTACAAACAAAAAAATTTAAAATTCTATGGAACCTGTTTAATTTGGGGCCTATAATTATGGTATAAGAAATTATAATCTACAAATTCTAAGTGAAGATTATAGTAATCACATTTCAATTTCTCTGAACATGGGAATATGGTTAGGATATTCCTACTGAATATGGGAATATTGTTAGAATATTCCGACACGTAGCAATAGTTAAGTATAACTTGGTCTAGTATAGAGTTAGGTAAAGTGTGTTTCTTTACTATGTACATTTGTAACTTACAATCCGACGGTCACGATATGTAGTGATCCGATGGTTCATTCTCTCATCGGTATTACCGACACTTGATCCATCGATTGACACCCGATTGGTCCATGAATTCTATTTAAAGCGCATAGAGAGTCATTTGTAGGTTCACCGTGCATGAGAGAAGCTTATGTAAATTTTCATTCTTTTATTAATAAATTGCTTGTAGTAGCCACGTTGGCGCATGCCGTAGACTGTTTCCCTCTCTGAAGGTTTTAACCACGTCAAAATACTGGTGTATTAATCTGTGATCTGTTTGTGAGCGGTGTCGTGTTTGTGAGCAGTGTCCTTTTGGTGTTCTGTCTGAGGAACTTACCCTATAAATTCCTACAAATATGAATTCAACAAAATATTAATACACTTATTCATAGAGATACAAACTCATAACCAAAATGAAAATGCGGCACTATAACTCCTTCCTAGCAATATAGTTGATAGCATAAGATCAGAAGGAGACATTAAATCATTTAGGAGCCTAGAATTCATGAAGCGAACCTGCATCAATACAGTGACATACTGAACATGTCAACCTTAACCTGTTAACAGTTCATGAGTAAGTGGTAGTGTCCTTATCGAATCTCTTACGGTAATGTAATGGGTTCTTGAGTTAAGTTAATATTTACAGTGTACGACTTCCATGTTGGGGAAACATGCAAATGTAGCAGGAATGGGTATATAACTCATCAACCTATAAATAAGTAGTTAATTTGATTAGTCACAACCATCAAGTAGTTGCATGTAGTGTTACTTTTTGTCTCTGCATGCGTAATTAAAGCTATTGATTTTAAAAGAGGCAGTAAGCGTAAGAGTATGGTCCATTGGAATAATCCCGGAAAGGATAACACATAATGATGATAATTATTGAAACGGGCGCATTGCTAGATGAATTGAAACAGATGAACATGTAAATGCACCGAACACACAATGTCATTTGGATTTTATTATTAAAATATCATGAGTAATGTGGAAGATGATAGTTGTTTGGGGAATCATAGCTCTTATCTACTCATTATAGGATGAATATTTCATTATATTAAATTTTATCTATTTATTAAACAAAATATTAAAAAATATGTAAATTATAATAGGTCTATTATTTTAATTGAAAATATTAAACCTTAACATTAAACACAATATTAAAACTCATATTAACCATAATATTATAAACCATAAAGTCATAAAATTTATTTTATAAATTCTATATATTAAATTCTATTTTAAACTAAATATACTAACAGCCTATATCATAAACCTAAACTTATTTTAAATTGTATATACTAAACACCCTATATCATAACGGGGAATGCAACTTTCATTTTATAACATGTTATAACATACTCAAATACCATTGTCTTAACTTAACTATAAATAAAATTGCAATTGATATATAACTTGCGTGTATTCTAATCATAGCCTCAATAATAGGTAGTTAAATTAAGCTATAGAAGTTATGGATAAGTGATAACTATGAAAGAAAATCTGGTTTGTAAAAAATCTAAACCATCAAACATCTAAACTATCTCTTTCATCTATATGTTGACCTCAATTTTAACTAAGTTGAACATTGATATATGTGTTGAGGATAACGCTTAAACTAAGCTATGTAATTGCTCACAAATTAGCCAACAAATTTTGTGTTTTGAGTTATCAGAATTAGGCCAGCATATTAATAGATGTAGTCAGTTATCATTCAACAACTTATTAGGGACAATAGATTAGTCAGATAATGGATAATCAAATTAGAAATATGCCTGCTATATAATAATGTATTCATTGCTCCTATGAAGATATGAGATTCCAAAGAGAGTTTAGCTCATGGATTGAGAATAAGACTTCTCTTATTTTTGTTCAATAGTTTTTTTTATGTTTTCATATGTGTGTTCTTGATAGATTTAACATGGTATCATAGCTAGGTTAAGGGAGATGATCTATATGTAAAGTGTGTGCTGTTGGCAGGAGGTTTCAAAAGTTTGTGAAAGCCATTAGCAAGAGTTTTCATAATTTTGTGAAGCCTATGCAAATTCAAGTTATTGGTGGGAGTGCTCAGCAGTTAGCAGCAATGGCCAACAATATGAATATTTCTTAGACACAAATACTAGTGTTTAAAGGTGATAACTTTGGTTTTTGGAGAATTAAGATGAAAACATTATTTCTCTCACAAGATTTGTGGGATTTCGTAGAGAATAGCTATACACAACTAGATGCTCAAACACTTGCCCACTGGACTCAAGACCAAAGAATGTAGCTAAAGGATAATCATAAGATAGATTCAAAGGCTCTCTTCCTAATCTAGCAATGAGTGCATGATTCTGTTTTTCCAAGACTAGTTGGAGTAACAAAATCAAAGGAGGCATGGGATGCTTTGCACCAAGCACATGAAGGAAGTGATAAGGTAAAAATTGTTAAGTTGCAGTCATTAAGAAGAGTATTCAAAACATTGTGCATGCAAAACTCTCAATCTATTCAAGATTTTTTCACTAGATTTATGGGTATAGTGAATTAAATTAGGTCTTATGGAGAATATTTAAAAGATCATGAAATTATTGAGAAGATTTTATGAAGTTTTCCTACAAAATTTGATGGGGTTGTTGTTGCTATTGAGGAGTCTGAGGATCTAATTCACTTGTCTATGAATGAGCTAATGGGGTATCTTCAATCTCATGAGCAAAGAATCAATAGATCTTTTGAAAAATCTATTGAGAAAGCTTTTCAAGCAAGACGAAATATTGTCAAAGACAAAAGTGGTTCCTCTCATGAGGAAAGGCAGAACACTTTTGGAAGAGGAAGAGGAAGAGGAAAAATATACAGAGGAGGCAGAGGAAGTGGAAGATTTTTTTCTGCATACAACAAAGGAAAAGATAATGATGACAGTGATGGAGGTAAAATATTTAATAAATCCCAAGATCAGTGTTTTTATTGTAAAATATTTGGCCATTATGAAAGAAATTGTTGGAAAAAACAAACACAACAAGCTAATTTTTCTCAAGAAAAAGAAGAGGTTGCCACCTTATTCATGGCTTCACATTCACCTAATAAAGTTTCCAAAGAGGTGTGGCTTGGGGATGGTGGTTGCAACAATCACATGATAGGAAACAAAGATGGCTTTGTAGAGATAGATGAATCTATAAAATATGATGTACTATTGGGAGATGACAAGCTAGTTGAAGCTAAAGGTAAGGGAACAATTGTTGTGAAGACAAAACAAGGAAAACTAAAGCACATTAAAGATGCTTTATATGTTCTTGGTCTAGCACATAGTCTGTTGAGTGTGGGGCAGCTCCTTGAAAAGGGATATTTAATTGTTTTCAAGGACAAGCAATGCATAATCTATGATAAAAAATATCACAGTAAAATTATTGCTAAGACTAATATGCTGCAAAACAGAATTTTTGCTTTCAATCTCCCTTGTAAAGCATGTACAACATTAAATGTTGCTTATGATGATACTTCCTAGCTATGGCACATAAGGTATGGACATTTGAATATGAAAGGATCGAAATTGTTATATAACAAGAAAATGTTCAAAGTGTTACCACTTATTGGTTCTATTGATAAAGTCTGTGAAGGGTGTATTCTTGGTAAGAAACATACAGATTCATTTCCACTAGGAAAGTCATGGAGAGCAAGTAAACCATTGGAACTAGTGCATGCATCTATATGTCGTCCTATGCAAACTTTGTCTCTCAACAAAAATAAGTGTTTCATTATTTTTGTGGATAGGTTTAGTTGAAGAGCATGGGTATATTTCATTAAAGAAAAATCTGATGCATTTGTCATATTTCAAGAATTTAAATCTCTTGTGGAAAACCAAAGTGGTTATTGTCTAAAAACATTATGCACAAATAGAGGGGGAGAATTCACTTCAAATGAGTTTGATTCTTATTTTAAAATGAATGGAATTCAAAGGCAATTGACAACTAGTTATAATCCCCAATAGAATGGCGTTCTTCAAAGTAAGAATAGAAAATTGTTGAGATGGCTATGAGCATGATGAAAGGTAAAAACCTTCCAAACATTTTTTGGGCTGAATCTCTAGCTACATCTTTTTATTTGTTTAATAGATGCCCAAAAAGAAGTGTGGAAATTATTACCCCTTATGAAGTATATGGTGGAAGAAAACCAAATATTTCTCATTTAAGAGTCTTTGGTTGCATTGCCTATGCTCATGTTCCTACTGAAAAGAGAAGAAAGCTTGATGATAAAAGTGTGAAATGCATTTTTATTGGATATTGTTAGGAAACCAAAGGTTATAGATTGTACAGTCCAGAAACTGAAAAATTAATGATTAGTCATGATGTGTTATTTGATGAGAAAGAAGAATGACAATGACATCATGATGTGCAACAGCAAACTTCAAGTATTGTTGTACAAGAAGTTGAATATTTTGTTTATGCAAATCCATCAAGTAATCAAAATACTTCAGAGGCTACATCCACTCCATCATCTTATGTTACTTCAATTCATGTTTCAAGTCTAAGTCCTCCTCGGAAAAAGACAAAAATATTAAATGAAATTTATGGTTATACCAATTTTGCTTTGATGTCTTAGATTGAAGCAGAGCAAAGATGTTTTGAAGATGCAGTAAAATAGTTAGTTTGGTGCAAAGCAATGGATGAAGAGATGGCAACAATTAAAAAGAATGAAACATGGGAGCTTGTGGATCCTCCTACTGAAAAAGAAGTCATTGGGGTGAAATGGTTGTATAAAACCAAGTATGCAGTTGATGGATCAATAAAAAGGCACAAAGCAAGGTTAGTAGCAAAGGGATATGCTCAAGAACTAGGTATTCACTACAATGAAACATGTACTTTTGTTGCAAGATTTTATACAATCAAAAGTGTTTTGGCATTGGCAGCACAATATAAATGGTTAGTTTATCAATTTGATGTTAAATAAGCCTTTATAAATTGTGAGTTGAAAGAAAATGTATCTGTTCACTAGCCCCAAGGATATGAGGAAGCAAGAAATAGACACAAAGTCTACAAACTAAAAAAGACTCTTTATGGGCCTAAACAAGCTCCAATAGCATGGTACAATATAATTGACACTTAGTTTTTGAAAAGGGGGTTTAATAGAAGTGAAAATGAACACACATTATATGTCAAGTCAAATGGTAATGATATAATAATTGTGTGCTTATATGTAGATGACTTGATATACACATCTTCAACTAATTTGTTAGTGGAAGAGTTGAGGGAGGCTTTGATGACTGAATTTGAAATGACTGATTTGGGTTTGCTCCATTATTTTCTTGGCATAGAAGTGACATAGACGAATGATGGAATTTTTATTTCATAAGAAAAATATGTTTCAAATCTTCTTAAAAAATGGAAAATGGGAAATCGTAAACCCATAAGCACACTCATGAATACAAATGAAAATTTTTCTTAGAAGATGGAGATGAAAAGGTAGATGCTCAATCCTATAGGAGTCAAGTCCGAAGTCTTTTGTATCTTACTACCACTAGGCTTGATATTATGCATGTAGTAGGCTTGATTTCCAGATTCATGCAAAGTCCAAGTAAGATTCACTTTGGAGCAACAAAAATAATTTTGAGGTATGTCTCTGGAACAAGAAATTATGGAATTTGGTATACTTCATCAAAGAATTTTGGATTGGTTGGTTACACAGACAGTGACTGGGCTCGACCTTTCGATCATAGAAAAATCATTTCACGTTATGTATTCAACCTTGGATCAGGTGCAGTATTATGGTGTTCAAAGAAGCAACCAACTATTTCATTGTCTTGTATAGAGGTAGAGTATATTGCAACAACAACAACAACATGTGAAGCAATTTGGTTGAAGAAAGTATTGTTAGATCTAAAACAAAAACCAAAATATGCCACAACTATTTACTGTGATAACTTATCTACCATTGCCATAACTAAAAATCCACTGTTTCATAATAGCACCAAAACAATTTGATATCAAATATCATTTCATAAGAGACTATGTGGCAAAAGGAGAAATTGAAATAAAATTTTGTACAACAAATGAGCAACTTTCAGATATATTTACTAAAGCACTACCTAAAGGGAAGTTCAAATACATGAGTGATATGCTTGGAATCACCTCATTAAGCATTAAGGGGGAGTGTTGAGGATAATTCTTAAAATAAGCTATGTAATTGCTGACAAATTAGCCAACAAATTGTGTTCTGAGTTATCAGAATTAATGTAGCAAATAAATTATTAGGGACAATAGATTAGTCAGATAGTGGATAAATTAATTAGAAATATGTCGACTATATAATAATGTATTCATTGCTCATATGAAGATATGAGACTCCAATGAGAGTTTAGCTCATAGATTGAGAATCTCATTCTCTTATTTTTTGTTTATTAGTTTTGTTTATGTTTTCATATGTATGCTCTTGATAGATTTGACAATATGTATTGACAGTAACAGTTGAAATAATCAACTTGATTATATGCATTATACATAATATGAGATAAATAAATTTGATAGTAGCTTACCTATTTAATTGATAAATGTGTAAATGACATCTAAAATATTTAACTTGATTGTATGCATTGTATATAGCATGAGATTAAATAAATTTGATAGTATCTTGCTTACCTTATCCAATTCTGCTATTCTTAAATGGCCTGTGATTGAATCCATCACCCTCCTCAACCCTAATTATTAAAGAAACCAGAAATGATGCTAGTGACATATTTTTTATAATAAAAGTTCTTATTCCATAAAATAACTTGGTATTTAGACCTAAACATGTAAAACAAACAATTTACAGGTATCTATGCAATGAGGAATAATAGTTTCATCTGATGATAAAATAGACTAGACTGCTTTAAAAAATTGCACAATGGTATCCTCTTGCAACGTGAACCTCTGATCATTCAAGTATCCAAGCATTTACTTGTTCCAATTAAGAGGAAGTGAGTAAGTTAAGACACTTATTAATCCTACTTGTGTAGTGCATCCCATACCACTTGATTAATCTGGGGTCTATAGTGATATATAAAAAATTGTAAATAAAGATTACAGTACTCACTTTCACATTCCAGCTTTTTGGAACATGGGAATATAAATTCAACAAAATATTAATAAAATTCGTGAATTATTCATATAGATACCAACTCATAACCAGATTGGAAGGGTGACACTATAACTCCTTCCTAGTAATATAGTTGATAGCATAAACAAAAGGAAACATTAAACCATTTAGGAGTCTAGAATTCATGAAGGAAAACTACATCAATAAGGTCACGTACTGGACATGTCAACCTCGTCGTGTTAATGGCATAGTCAGTGGTAACATGTCAACCTCATCCTGTTATTGGTATGGTAGTGTCGTTATCAGAGCTCTTATGGCAATGCAATGGGTCGTAAGTTGAATTAATCGTTACAGCGTATGACTTGCAAGTTTGGGAAACATGCAAGTGTAGAAAGAATGTGTATTTAACTCATCAGCTAGCAAATAAGTAGTTTACTTCATTAGTCATAACCCTTAACTAGTAGAGTCACGTAGTGTTACTCTCTGTCTCTTTGTGTGTGTAATTATAGCTATTGATTTTAAGAGGAGATCGTAAGTATAACAGAGTATATAGTGTAGTGGAATAATCCCTCGAAGGATAATGCCGAACGATGATAATTATTGAAATAGATGGATTGTTAAATGAATTGAAATAGATTAGTCACAGTGTTGTTGGAATTTTATTATTAAAATATTATTAGTAACTTGTTGGATTTTATTACTAAAATATCATTAGTAACTTGTTAGGTCTTAGTGAAATCTTCTTGATTTACTTATTAGATATCTTTATTAAAGATATTTAGTTAATATTAAATATTGTGTTTATATTAATTAAAATGTGTAGAAGAGATGGTAATGGGTGTATTTTCGAGTTACTCTCTCATGTAAAAGTCATTTTTTTGAAATTCTATGGAGAAAAATCCAACTATGTTAAGGGTTGGTGTGGTTGAGGGTCCCCTAATTTTGAGGGCTTAGGTGATTTTGACTTTAGATGCCCTAGGGCAAAGCCTCATGTAATATCTCTAGAACTCAAAAAATTTGAGATGTAATCTATAGAGAACTCAAACAATTTGACAAATAAAAAATAAAATAAAATATTAAAATATGCAACTATCTACCTAATTATTAGGCTTAACCAAAGAGATCTAGGTGTAACTTATGGAGACTTAAAACAATTTGACAAACAAAAAACAAAATAAATTATTAAAAATATGCAACGCATGATATGCCTATCTACTTAATTGTTAGGTTTGTGGCATATATATAACCCTAATGTAAACCCTAATATTAAACCCAATATTATAAACTTTAAATACCTTATATTACAAACCCTAAGATGAATAGTCACAACTTATGATATGCAGATCTACCTGATTATAGGGGTATGGAAGATATCTAAAGCTACTATAAACCCTAATATTAAACCTAATATTATAAACCTTAAGTACCCTATATTACAAACCCTAATATGAATAGTCACAAATAAATTTTCCTTGAAGCTAATTTTAATGTATTATAATAAGTGTAAATATCATTGTCATGACTTAACTAGCACCATTTAAAACTGCAATTGATATATAACTTGTGCCTATTCTAATCGCATCTTAAATGATGCATAGTCAAATTAAGGGATGGACATTATCAAAAAGTGATAACTATGAAAGAAAATCTTGTATATATGTAATACATCTAAACTAGAAAATCTTATTTGTAATAGATCTAAACCAGCCAATCCTATTTGTAAAACATCTAAACCATCTTTTTGTAAAACATCTAAACCATCTCTTTGATACCTATTTGCACCTCAATTTTCTTTGATAGCTAATTTGAACCTTGATATATATTTGATGGTAAACCATACTTCAAATATTTAACTTGATTATATGCATTGCATATAGCATGAGATTAAATAAATTTGATAATAAGTTGTCTTATCAACCTTTATATATTGTATTAGGCTATGTTATCAACTTTGATGATAATAACACCTCAATTATTCAGCTTGATTTTATGTATTTTATATAGCATGAGATTAAATAAATTTGATAGTAGCTTACTTATTCCATAAAATAAATACGTATTTGTACATCAACATGTAAAACATGGTCATTACACATATCTATGCACTGAGGAATAATAGTTCCATCTGATGATGGAATAGACTGCTTAAAGGAATTGCTAACAATTATATCCTCTTGTAACGTGAATCTCAATTGCTTCATCGAAAATTGTAATATACTGATCATTCAAGTTTCCAAGCATATACTTGTTCCAGTTAAGAGGATGTGAGTAAGTTAAGACACTTCTTATCATATTAGTTAAGTAGAAACAAAATAATACTACTTATGTATTCTATCTCATAGAACTTTCTTAATTCGGGGTCTATAATGATGGTATAACAAATTCTATGTCATGATTACTATACTCACATTCCAATTTTTGGAACGTGGGAATTTAAATTCAACAAAATATTAATATAACTCATTAATTATTCTTATAGATAACAACTCATAACAAGATTGGAAAACCAGCCGTATAACTTCTTCATACTAATATAGTTGATAGCATAAATAAAAGGAGACATTAAATCATATAGGTGTCTAGAATTCATGAATAACATCACGTACTGAACATGAACATGTCAACCTCGACGTGTTAGTGGTACAGTCGGTGGTAGTTTCCTAATCGGATCTCTTATGGTAATGTAATGTGTTTGTAAGTTAAGTTATTCCTTACAGTGGGTTGGGGAAACATGCAAGTGTAGCAAGAATGTGTATATAACTCATGATCTTGTAAATTTACAAGTACTTAACTTCATTAGTCATAATCCTCAAGTAGATTCACGTAATGTTATTGTCTGTCTCCATGTGTAACTATTGATTTTAAAAGAGGAGACTGTAAGGTAACAGATTATAGTGGAGTGTAATAGTCCCTCGAAGGATAATGCCGAATGATGATAATTATTGAAACAGTTGGACGGGTAAATGAATTGAAACTGACGGATGCATAAACTCACCCAACCATATAGTGTTTTTTGGATTTTATTATTAAAATATCATTTCTAATGTGCAAAATGATAAGTGTTAGTGAAATCACAACCATTGAGTTCACCGGAAGAAGAATGTACCCCTAATATTAAATCTGGTGGGTCAACTAAATAAAATAATAAACATCTAAATATTAAAATAGATATGTCTACCATCTTAAATATCAACAATATTTAAACCTGGTTAAATTAGACATAATTACAAAAATAAGATATTCTTTATATTCATAAATATATTTTAAATATATTTTATGTAAATTTACTGCCTTCTACCAAATAGTTAAAATTCATTATGTATTGGAAATATATTTATCACTATGATTTATTCATTATTATTTACGCATTTTAAGCACAAAATTAGGTAAGAATAAAAAAAATGTAGGAATTATGACCACCAAAACATATATGCATTGTCATTTGCACATGAATACACAGGCAATTTTATTATAAACGTTTTAAGTAAACAAATTTGAATTTAGTAAATATTAAGAATAATAAATTTGTTTTTAATTGATATAAATGTGACAAATTTAATGTGTTGGCTTAGTATTTGTATTAAGTTTTAATTGCATACTAATAAGATTCAAATTTCCATAGATTTGATTACTTAATTATTATTTAAGGTTTTTAATATGGTTTGTGTACTTAATATTTAATTTAGCTGAAGTTAAGTATTCTTCTTTAGTGATTAGTTAAGAAGGAAGGAATTATAATTCAAAGATTTTAGGAAAATACAAATTATATCAGATACCTCATAAATGTATTAACATATCTAGAATCTAGAGAAATTACATAAGGTATGAAGAAGGTCATAACATTGGGTTTTAGTGGATAGAATTTTTTATAGTAATATTTTATTTTTTATTATTTTTTGAGTAAATAAGTGTTTATTAAAAATAAACTTCAAATTGGTATAAAATGAGGTGAAATAATTCATTGGGGACTAATTTAAATATTTTTATGCAATTTTGTTTTATTAGAGCCTAGAGAAGACTGCCGGTTAAGTATCTAAACAAGGTGAATAGATGTGATGTAGCATAGTCCTTGCCTCTATCACTAATTAATTGATCAAAAGAGTGTTTGTTGCACATAGTTTTCTCTACACACATAGTCGTTTTCTTTTATATAAGTTATTAAATATTTAGAGCTAGTTGTTTTCTTGTATAGTTATTAAATCTTTATTTGGGAGTGTTTTTCCCACATTCTTTTTCTCATTATTATTATTTCTGCACAACTTTTTTAGCACAATTAGTAATCGTTTTATCTTTTGTTCAAAATTATTAATTGTTTTAGCTAAAATATATTAAAATGAAACTATTTATTGCTAAAGGATAAAAGAGCGGAGCATGTGCACTTGTAAGGAAAATGAGAACTAGAAATCAGCAAGGGTGAATTGTTAATGTGGGATTCACATTTCATTTTTCTTATCCCGCTTTCTAATGTTCTTTTATTAATTTTTTCCATAACACATAACAAAAATTTACCTTGCAACATATTACAAATCGTCTAAAAGCTTCCATTGTATTGCTTCTGTTATTCAAACCAACTTAAATGTATAACCAATATCAAAAGCATTACAAAATAAAAAGACTTCTCTATTATTTTCCTATCCCACTAAAATTTTGCACATGTATTTGTTGCTTCGCATAATTACCATACTCAATAACCATATCCGCACAGCTCCTTCACTAAATTAATATTTCAAAAGGTCTGTTTTGCGGAAGAAGATTTCAAGTTCAATTTACAATTGTCCTTCCTCTACCACTATACAAAACAAGTTCATCAACTAAGAAACTAGCAAATATGAACCGAAAATCAGCAAAGGTGAATCGTTAATGCGATATTAACATTTCATTTTTATTATTCTCCATTTGCTATATGTAGAGCCTTACAAAACAATTTCATCAATTAAGAAACTGGAACAACAAATGTGAATTGTTAATGTGGGATTCACATTTCATTTTTATTATTCTGTATTTTCTATATCTTTTTATTACCATTTTTGCATACGAATAACAAAAATGTCCTTGCAGCATCTTACTAAGCTCGCAATCTTCCATCATATGCAATTTCGCATTCAACTAGCTGAATTAAAATGAATATCAAAAGGCATTACAATTAAAAAGCTTCTCTACATTTTCCTCATCTTGCACAAATTTTTTAGGTGCATTTGTTCTTCACACATTATTCATACACAAATAACCATCTCCATGCAACTCCTTCCCTAGATAATAATTAAAAAGTATATTGTGCAGAAAAAGATTTCAAGATTTAATTGTATGGTTGTCGTTGCATAAAAGCTTTTCAGCCTATGTTCACATTAAAGGCTTTTATTTCCAATAGTTTAGTATTACAAATGAATATTTTATGCTTATACTATTGATAATATTTCAATTTTGAATAATTAAGCATATGTGTAGCAATGCAAATGAGCTGTGTTGTGTAGAGGAACCTGTCAATGTGTTTCTAAATAGTTTTATCCACACAGCTAGGCATTTTCTTGTATATTATTTATTAATTTCTTATTCGAGAGTGTTTTTCACAATTGCATTTTCTCTTTATTTCCAGCTCTGTTTTCTCGTATGTATGTTATTAAATCCTTATTTGAGAATGGTTTTAGGACTTGCATTTTCTGGTTATATCCTACCCTGCACCACTTCTTTTGCATAATGAGTAATCATTTGAATTGTGTTCATAGTTATTATCTATTTTAGTTAAAATAAATTAAAATGAAACTATTTATTGGTAAAGGACAACACTGCGGAGCATATGCACTTGTCTACACAATGAGCCTTATAAAACAAGTTCATTAGCTAAGAAACTGACAAATACGAATCAGAAATCAACAAAGGAGAATTATTAATACTAGATTCAAATTTCATTTTTATTATTCCACATTTTGTATATGTTGTTATTACCATTTCCAAAAATGCATAACAAAAATGACCTTCCAACATCATATTTTAGGTCCGCAAAGATTTTGTATGCATAGGCAGTCATTTTTTCGTTTAATCTCTCATGCTTCCATTGTATGCACTTCCACATTCAACTAACTGAATTAAAGCCAATATCAAAACACATTACAGTTAAAAATATGATCTGCATTTTCCTCATTCCGCACAAATTTTGCCGGCATTGTCATTTGTTCTTTTCATAACCTCTACACATGAATAACTGTCCATGTACAAATCCTTCCCTAGATAATAATTAAAAAGTCCATTGTTTGGAAGAGGCTTTTAATATTTCATTGTACAATTGTTTTTGTCTCTATCTCTATTTAATTGATTATGTTTGCATAAAGCTTTTTAGCCTAAGTTCACATTATAAATCTTTTATTGCCAATAGTTTAGTATTAAAAATGAATACTTTATGCTTATATTATTGATAATATTTTAATTATAAATAGTTATGCATATGTGCAGAAGTTCAAATGATTTGTATTGTGATGAGTAAGATTTCAGTGTGTGGATCACCTCACATAGCATAAAAGGCTTTATATGGTTAAAATTTTATTTAGTATTGAATAAGGTATATTTTCTAATTAACATTTTGTATGCTTAATTATTATTTATTGATTTTATTATATGATAAGGAAAGTCAAGGATGCATGGCCTGGGAAAATAAAAACCTTGGAACAATACCCTATGCGCCACCTTGCACAATGGAAACTAACAATATTAATCATCTTGCAATGATACATAGATCTAAAATAAAAATCCATAGGCAACTACTCTTCTACACAAACTTCATAATGTGCATAATAAAATCATTGCACAAGTTATCGATGCCATTTTTTTTGTTTTCTTGGGTGGAGGGAGTTTATTGTAAGGAAGTGTAGACAAAACACCTCTTCCACACAAAATATCCATGGTGGGCATACATACATACATCATTATTATTTTTGGTATTATTAAGGTCACTTTTGTTGCTGCTTCTTCCAAGGAAAACAAAGCTAAAGAAGTAGCATCCCACATTCTCCCACACATAACCCATCTTCCAAAATTTTTATCATTAATAGAAAATTCAAATGCCTCCAATGTAACCCAATTATCCACTAAGGGAAAAAATATCCCACATATTAACACCAATATTTGAACAATGCTCTATGCATGACCCTACACATTGGAAATCAACAATATTAATTATTTCGTAAAGATTCATAGCTATAAAAATAAAATATCTATGTAACTACTCTACCGGACATGTATATGATTTGGAAATTTGTAAAAGTATCTCCACTCAATGTAAAATCAATATTTAAACAATGCTATGCATAACTCCTCACAATGGAAATTAACGATATTAATAATTTTGAAAATATTGATAGGTCTAAAATAAAAATCTCTACGAAACGACTCTCCCACACATACGTCATACTCTACATAGTATATAATGCATATTTGTTTGTCTCTATAGCTAATTAAGTGGGGTTTGCATTTCACCCACATTGTTGTCTCAACGCATGGGTTAGACTATAGCAGAGCAAGTAGTTATTTTAGTAAATCGATGAGGTATACAAAGTTATTGCTAATATTTTAATTGTAAATATTTCAAATATTTGTTTCTTCAAGCTCTTGTGTGAGCGAATATATACACTTTGTACTAACTTCTAATATTATTGCTCATATTTTAGTTATAACTACTGCTATTTAAGTGATTATATACTAAACCATATTAATATTGAATGTGGTTGTGGTTGTGAGTGTATATTTCACCCACATTTTTATTTGAGACTATGCATTTTCCTCTCTACTTTCTCTGCACAACAATGTCTACAAAGCTTCATCTATGCATGCTATATCTTTATTCTTCAGTTCATATATCTAAATATGTTTCAAATAAGAAATTTGTGAGGAATTACATAATAATTCTATTATGCAGAGGAAGTTTTCAATGTGTGGAATGTCACAGTTCACACTAAATGTTTTTATTGCTAATATTTTAGTATTAAATAATACATAGTTGTTGTTCGCAATAAGACCGAGGTAACTACTAGACTTATACGATATTGTTGTTAATATTTTAGTGATACATAGTGTATATCCATCTGCCCTTGCATCTAATTAAGTGGGGTCTCAATTTTCTCTACATCTTTGTCTTAGCCAATGCTTGTTCCGCATTGGCTGCTCCGCCCAACGATAGTTTCAAACTTCTTCAAAAATGCTATATCTAGAGACATATGTGAAGTTATTACTAATACTTTTAAATGTCAATAATTCTTATTTTAAAATATTTCGAATATTTGTTTGTTTAGTCTCTTGCGTATATTCTCTTTGTGTGAATTTCTGTATTTTTCACTAAGTGCTAGTATTATATCTGATATTTTAGTTAAAAATAATGCATACCATTACTCAGTTCAGTAAAGCGTAGGTGATCCAGTAATTTCAAAACAAAAAAGACACCTTCATATAGCTTTGACCACACCAACTTTGCAAGAAACACTTTTATTTCTAGTATTATTGCTAATAATTTAGTTATAGATAATTCATATGAGTAGTAGTTTGAGTAAAGGTTATGTGGAATGCATAAAACGTTATGTAGAAAACCACATTTCATTGAACAAAAGCTTTGTTTGTAAGGAGAATTTAATGTACGTGAAAGGTTTTTTTGTGCAAAGCTCCACACTTCACATTAAATTTTTTTATTGCTAATATTATTGGTAATATTTTAGATTTTAGAATTCAAGTTTTGCATCATTGGAAAAATTCGTGGTTCATTCTTAAATGATTTATTCAAATATAAACTCAAATGAATTGTAGTGAGCAATAATGTTAATTTTATTTTATCAATAAGAAATTGAGATATAAACAAATTTTCAATCATTATGGTCGAATACAAATAATAATTGTTATCATAAAATCAATATATTCAAGTGGTTTTGATTGCAAAATAGTTAATGTAGTTCAATTTGTAAATGGAAACTAGTTCACACCGTGTTTAGACTCAAGCATAAGCATTAAAAACTTTTTTTCTCAACGAGATCAGAACTAATTTAATTTAATTTATATCTATGATTTTTGGATTTATAGTTTTAAAGTATGATATTCCTCATGTAATTCTTTGACTGCACGGAAGAAAGTTGTTGTGGTCAGTGCAATGCTTCCTTGTAGTATTCTACTATTAAGAGATATATGTCTAGAATTCCAAATGATTGCCAAATGTTCAATTTCGTTTAAAGAAACAACACAACACTAAATGTAACATAAAAGTTGAAAGCATATTTTTGGAAATATATAGAAAACACTCTGTTAGAATAAATTGTCAATGACCATGGACAAAACTTAGATTTATACGAGAGCATATTCAAAACATGGTCAAGAAAAAATTTCTAAATGGAATCGCAATTGTCTAAAGCAAATTGTAAAGTAAATGGATTTGTTGCAGTGGAAATTGGTGTTCCGCATCCTCGAACAATATTTGCTGCTAGAAAAAAAAATCTATAAGATGTATTACGAGTCCCTTACTTGTTGAAGAAACACACTAACCTTTATTTTAATGTAGTCCTCGTTGGCAGCAATTGTCACTTCTAGTTTCACATTTTTGGTGAAATTCTATTTTTCAATTTCTCTAGTTTCTTCTTGCATGTTGATAACTGACTTTGCATTCTTTTTATCGACCTTGGAAAAAGTAATTCACCATGTTTCAATATGTTCTAGAGTAAAATCAGTGATGCTATCAAAATCTGCTTCCATTTTCTGTTTTTCCTCATGCAATTGAATTTGTAACATGTTCTTTGAATTTAACTCATAATCTTGCAGCAACTCCCAACCATCAAAGTATTTTATAATGTCCATTTCCATAAAATATATATCCTCTATGATTTTATATACTTCACTACAAGAAGACTTGATATTCTCAATTGTAGTGACCCTTTCCGCTCATCCACCTTCCAATTGCTTCACTCATTCAACATTTGGTAATTGTTGGTTATGCTTTTCGAAATCAAAGAGCATTGCTAGCCTATGCTTAAAAATATTTAATTCATTATCAACAAATTTCGTGTATTTTGTAATATTACTATTAACCAAGTCTGTAAATTTTGTTATTTTCTCTTGCAAACATATTAAACCAAAAACTGCTTGTGAGACATCTTCAATAATTCTAAGCTTCCACATATGTTCTAAAGGATATATTTATTCAATGCATTAAGTAGATTCATAGCCTTTTTTTAATGTTTGCGGTGTTGCAATAGCAGGACTTGACAATGGAGGTGATTCTACTACCAGTGGAGTCATTAATAAATCAACTAGATTTGTAATGTCTTGTAGTTATTTTAATTTCCTTTTCACCATATGATTTTCTTCAATTATATTGGTAACATCGAGAGTAATTGCATCATTTGTAGATTGTTGCATTACAATGAGCCCCATTATATCAACACTAGAAAGATCAATATCCATGTGTTCTTGATCAATAATATTTTCATTTTCAAGCTTTACCTTTTCAACTATTACTTTTTTGTTGGTTTTGTGATACTTTGCATCATGTAATGTGGTAGGACATTCATCAAGAATAATTTCCTCTTCTACAATTTGGTCCATTATTTTCTATTTTTTTTCTAAACAAGTAGCAACCCAATTAGGTTGTTCATTTCTATCACTTTCTACGTCTATAGCATGTTCAATGTTTTCTCTATTGACAACACTTCTGAACTTGGATATTTGAATTGTATTCATTTGGTTTGGAAAATTTTCCAAAACTAGGATTTCTTCTTTTTGCTCCAGTTATGGATGACATTGCACCCATAACATGTGTAGAAGGTGAATTCTTGTGTAATATTTAGCAATTTTTTTTCTTTTTCCTCAGCTATTCTTTGGGCATTCATTATCAATATCTACTACTTGATTTCTTACAAATTTCATAAACTATGTGTTGTGTAAACATATTTTCTTGTATGTTGTGACATGCAACAATTGCACTCGTTCTTTATTCGCATGTAATTTAAGTTATTAGGAAAAAGTAAATGCACATACTAGAGGAAAAAGAGAAAGAAATAGTGAATTGATAAGATGCAATGAGAAAATAAAAATCCCTAAATAATTTTGCACAAAATGAAATACATTGTAGAGAGAATTGTGAAAGAACCTGAGCAATTGAGAAAATGAGTTATTGAATATTGCTAAATCTACTAAGAAGTGAGACCAAGAACGTATTCTCTAGAGAAAATTTTTGTGTTTTTGTTCTTTTTCATTTTCAGATTCAAATATCACTTTATTGATTGTATAATTTCAAATATCTTGGTTCGTTTAACTCTTATATATATTCTTCTCCAATGTCATGTAATTTGCCATTTTGTTGTTACAATGTCAATTTCCAGTTATTGCTATTTTTTTCATCTACAAAACTTACCAGATACGACATTCTTAATAAATAGCAATTGAAATTATCAAATCCAACATTACAATAAGTAATAGAAATAAGTATGAATATTGAAAACCATCTTCTCCACTAACAACGTATTTTTTTGTTGACCTAATATCATTGAAATATGTGTCATACAAATAGAAATCGTGATACAATATAACATCACTGTGTACCTATACTACATTTGAAATTGTTTTCCGATGCATTTTTCGTATTAAATTGCCCAAAATTTGTCAATGACTTCTTGAGAACCATAAAAATTTTTGAAGTGGCTAATACATATATGTAGTAATAACAGAAAAAATTCATGACAATTATGACAATTAGCTTTGAAACTATCAACAATAATTGTTAACGGTCATAAATGAATATCATGCGTAGACGTGTTTCACTATTTCTATAACAAATTGATTTAGTTCTCAAGCTCGCCCCCATTGGTAAATCATTTATGAGTTGTTTTATTTTGATACTGAAAAAGCTAATTGTCTATCAAGGCAACAAATTTTCCTAAAAAGTTAATTAGTATAGGATTTTGCCAAAAATCATGACAAAATTTCCACAATCTTGTGGACAAATTTATCACCTTCTAACAATGATTTTCAATTACTAAAGCCATTAGTCATGATTAATAGTGTGATGTTAGTAGTCCTCACTGCCTTTATTCTGCAGTTGTTACCAGATTTAGATCTAATATCTAATTTATTAACACATTTAACACTTTCAACAAATAACAATTGAAAATGTGAAAGCAAACGTTAGAGGTAGATGGTGAAATAAATTTCGAATTTCAACAATTGTTTTCTTTCTTAATTTGGTAACGGTTATTTCTTTAATGTTGTTGATATACATGTAATAAACAACCGGAATATACAAAATAAAATAAATACAAGTTCATTGTGATCATGTACATTATTGTATAGCTATTCAATATGACGATACAACATTATCGTGTAGTGACAGAAAGAAAAATGCCAAAAAGTTTTACGTTTAATATAGTATAAAGGCCCTTAATTAAATTTTTTATTGACACCAAATCATGTTACTAAATAGTGGAATATAGCTTACTTTCCATAGTGGTCAATATGTCTTTTATTTGCATTAATATTGGACAAAGCTTTGGGAATAGTCAAAGCACTACCAAGCATGCCTTTGTTGCTAGATATGCACAACCATTTCCAGATAGCTACTTTTGTATTCAATAAAATCGTTTAATGTTCACAATCAAAGAAATCCAAACATGTATTTTTCCTCTGAATATTCTTCTTATGAATAAAAGCTACACCATTCGGCAATATCAAGAGAATAATAACACCTTCGCATAGTTTCTACCACATACAATTGTCATAAGGATCAATGTTATTAAATAATAATTATTACAATTGCATTAGAGATTGGTTTTATTTATTTGAAAAAAAAAACATAATGGTTTCAAATATGTGAAAAAGGATGGTGTTTCAAATGTGTGGAAGGATGGTTTCTATAACAAGGAACATCAAATTTCGTATTCACATGCATCTAGACTTCGACATCGCTCTACACAGTAAAATCTCCCCATAAGGGTTGGCAGAGTATGGACACGTTATCTTTAATACAGTTTGTTTTCCTAAGTGAAAATATGTTGTTTTGCATTAAATACTTTCCACTCTTTAATTTTTTTCTCAAAAGCTACAAAATTGCTAGTTGGATGAAAACAGTAATCGAAGAAAGATGAAAACCATATATCGTATCAACTCTCATTAATCAATTTTATTGCATATTGTAGTGGGTTTTAGCCAAAATAATATTTGTGTTTATGACATATTTTATCTCATAACCATCATAATAATAAGACATAATATTCAAATTGTTGAAAGAATTCTCTGTGTTAGCGATAAAGAAACTTGGTATTCTCACCTAGCATGCAAAAATTAAGTAAGGGAAAGTACTATTATTAATATCCATTCTCAGTAAATCCACACACAATGACATTTTCATATATAGTTACAAGTATATCGATATGCACTCTGTGTTTTTTTTCCAAACACCAACGGAACTGCTAGTTGAATGCAAAAAGCAATTGCAGAAAGATCAAAACCATATAGAACATCAAATCTCATTTATCAATTTTAGTATTGTGTATTGTATCGGGTTTTAGCTGAATTAATATTCATGTTTATGACATATTATATCCTGTAACCATCATAAAAATAGTAGATAACATACAAACTACTAAAAGAATTCTCTATGTTCCCTGTAAATAAACTTATTATTCACACTTAGCATGCAAAATTTAATTAAAGGAAAGTAGTACTATTAATATCCATTTAGTAAATCCAAATGCAATGACATTATTATAGCTAGTTGCAAATATATCAATCAAGTAGTATCTATCAATATTATAAAATACCCTTTTCGATATTTATTCAGTGAATTCATGTATATGTTTCTTTTAATGGACCAATATTTAGGATTCATTCAGTTGCCTTGGATTAGAGAAAAAGCTACAAGTGTTGGTTGTGTGTGCTCTTGGAGTTGGTGTTTGTGTGTCCCTTGCTAGTATAGTTACTGCTAGTATTGTTGGTGTGCTAAAAGGAAGCTCTTATATATATGTAATTAGTGAGAGAAATTAGTGATAGACAAAGAACATGAGGAAAAGGTATAGCTAAAAAATTAGAGATTAGGTCCAGAATATTTGTCGATTGAGTGGTAAGTTGTTATTTTAATGAGAATGAAATATGGATTGGATGGTAAGGTTGTTTTTTTAAGTAGTCAGTTGCGCACTACTATTTGGTACTAGCCTTCTGGAAAACATTGTGTAGATGTGCTTGTGCGTATACAAAGTCAGTGGTTTTTTTATTATTAGTAGGTTTTCTTTGCAATTCTTCGCATGTGCATTTGTATTTTGTTATCATTATTATTATTATTTATGAATGTATTTCGCAACTACAAAAATAGTTATGTGAAGAAAGTTGTGTGGTAGTAGTTGTGTGGAACTGGTTCTCTTAAAATACCATGATTGGAAAAGAAAAATTCTTGTGCATAACATAAATAGCTTTTCATGCCTCAATTACAATGTTAATTACTGATTTGCATGCAATTTGATTTTGATACTCCTGTTTTTTATTCGATAGCTTCTTCCTGCAAATTTTTCATCATAAAATTAGTATTAGGAATACTTGTTGCATCTCTTACTTTTATTGCATTTATATTTGAGGAAATCAGGAAATTTGAGAAGAAGAGCATATGATAGGTTGTAATTCTACAATCGAAGGTGTCTTTTTACTTTGTCAAAAGAAACCTTACAAAATGATTTTTATTTTTTATTTTTTAACTGATGAACTCAATTCCTTTAGTATTGAATAATACGAGTAGACTCACCAAATGTGCAATTATCTAATCCAGAATTAGCATATAGTAAAACAATTTTATAATGTGAATGTCCTAAATGATCCTGATATCGATTTCTAAAGCATATGAAACTTATCTACCATAAGCACTAGAAAAATTGCATGATTTACAAAAATCACTGCTTAATGAATAGCATTAAAATAGATAGTAGAAAAACGTCATTCTATATCATTAATAATGATAGTAGTTAATGTCATTTCATATATGATTTGTTCAATTATGACATAATTAAATCTGTTGCAACTTCCAATAGGGAATGATTTCAACATTCGATATCAAATCTTGTTATTTGTGAAAAAAAATGTTAATTTTCATTTTCTATCATCTACAAATAAAATAATAGAACAGATTGCAAATATCTTTCAAAGCTATATGAAAATATTCAAAGTAAAAAAAATGTTCTTTGCTATTGATATTATAACAAACTAAAATACTTCATTCATGTTGAAACAACTATAGTCAAGTTCAAATTGTAATTACCATAGTTTGTATAGTAGCAATTGTATTCACATTCAAATTGTAATTACCATAGCTATGATGAAAGTAAACATCAAAGGGGAAACAAATTTATCACAATCAAAAAAATTTACCAATATCCATTTTCATTTTTATCAACAAAAGCACAGTTATGTTCAGATTGTTCACAAAACTGATAAACAATGTTATAATTTGCATAAAGAAATGAGTTTTTAACAATAAGGTGTATAATTTGAATAACAATAATACTATATTGTTACTCAAAATAGTTGTTTTTTCAATAGCAACACTTTTTCTGAAATCGCAATTCACTAGCATATTCATGTTCCATTCCAGTTCTTTTGCCACTTTAACTTTATGCTCCTGCATTTCGGTAAAATAGAAATTATTGATATGAAATTAATTAAATACATATAATAAATGACAATATGACTTTGAAACAGAGATATGGGTAAAAAAATAATAAGAAAAAGGAGAAAAGGTATGTGCACATGTAATATCCCTCCGTTGCGATAAAACCACTCTAGTTAGACTGAGTAGGTGGCAGAAAAGCCAAAGAAGATTATTGAATTAATTATGTAAATGAATAATTCTTAATAAATAAATAAATAAGTTGTAGGTATCTTGAATGAGATGCCTAGAAATGAGATTCGTGCGGAAATAAACTCAAGATAAAAATCTCATTGATAAGGGAGATTTGATTATTCTTCATGATAAGTACTCTAGAATAAAATTATAGGTAAGCTTAATGGATGGGAGAGAAATATATATTAAGTTTCTTAGCTGGAGAGATGTGCTAATCTTAGAAAATCCTAAAAGCATTGCACGAGAGAAAGGGAGGCTTTTATGGAAAATCCTAGGTAATTGGATAAGAAAATCCACAAAAGCGCATTCCCCTAAAAGAAACCTTACCATGAAAGAAAGTTATTAAATACCAGTTGAGGGAATCAACAAGAGGTTGTTGATTTCGAGGGTAATAATGTTTTTGCTTGGGGGTGAACTGGAGGAAACGATTCTAGGTTGGATGGAGATCAAGTGTGAAATTCCATGTACCCTACTGGTGATTTTATTTAACATTGAGGATTTAATTTCTTAATGGAACACAATTTCATATGTGGATTGAAAATTCTGAACTATGTATGAGTTAGAGGTAGTTGTTGCTCTGTACATTTGATCCCCCTAGGATCGAATAACTTAATTTGTTTTTTTTTTTTTAAATTTGAACTATTTTTAGCATGATTCCTTACGTAGGATATGATTTTATGCCAACAATTTCTTCTCAGCTATTGATGAAATACTTGGAGTAAATCATTTAGGATTTTCCTAGTTGCAAGTAAACCTTGTTAAATTAACACAGCATAGGCGAGACTTTCTCTAGTATATGTGCCAAGTCCTTACTTAGTGTCCCCTCACCTTTGCCTTTTGCTATTTCTACAATTTGTTTTGCATGACCTTCAAGAATATCAAAGTAAAATGTTATTTTCTCCTTTTAAAAATGGCAACAAGTTGCCTGAATTGTAGGACTCTAGATACCTATAGAGGGGAAAGGTATTTAATTTTATTGGTGCCACGATATTCAAATAGAATATTGTTGGTCAAATTTACCTTGCCTTCCACTCTTATTTTACCATGTTTCAGTATTCATCCATTTCTTCTGTAAAATGGAATAATGAAAGTAGTGTGCTAAGGTGGAGACTAGAGTAAGACATGATCAGTTTAACAAAGAAAGAGGGAAATAAGAAAAGGATTTGTTTGATTTCTATACATGAAATACATTAGTAGTGAAATTTGATCCCAAGACAACTCGATTGAGAGGGAACACTAACACCGTATAATATGATTCGTTGGGGTAAATGAGAGAGGAAACTTCTAGGTTTTACGTTATTCGTTAGCCAATGAATAGCCAAGGAGTGAACACTACCATCAGAACCTATATAATGAATAGCAAGGAGAAAATGCCACCATCAGACCCTAGCCAATGAATAACTAGGGAGCGAACACCGCCATCAGACCCTAGCTATGCTGTTGTGATTCTTGTGTAATGCATCATACACATGTGTAATAGACAATTAAATTGGTAGGGTGGGATGAAACTAATCCATTATTCGGTTTCTCTAGTTTATTTGGAAATAAATTATTAATTTTATTACTCCTCGAAAATAGATCATTGTTCTCTATTCTTGAGATTCTATGCGTTGATTTTGAAAAGAATCAAACTATGTTGATACATGGTTACTAGGTCACAAATAGAGTAATAACATTGAAAAAAGTTGTGATATTTTTCAAATCAAGGCTTCGTGCATTCCCATAGTGATCCATGAAAGAATAAGTCCTTGTAGTTAATTCGTGGAATTGTTATGATGGTCATAGACATAAATAAAATAGGTTAAATATGATTTGAATCATTAATGGAAACGAGTGAGTTCATAGTTACATTGAACATAGAGCAAGTTTTGAGTATTAAGAGGTATCACGAAGGGGATAAACTTCTATAAATGAAGGAAGCTGATTGAAAAATAAATCTAGATCTCGAGAAAGTATCAAGTAGAAATGGAATACGAGAACAATGTGGTAATGGGAGCAACCACTCACGTAGTGTCTTTGTACCAGAATAGCTTTGGTCCATCTATTTGGGAAAGGAACAACATAAATCTGTTACATTTCCAAGTTAGTGCATCGTGTTTATGGAGGTCTGAACAATTGGCACAAAGAACTCGTGTTCGTGGTGGTTACCTACAAGTACAAGCACATGCATGTATTGGTGGGATGAGCACTCGAGAGGATCTTCGTATTCTCCAAGATGGTGTTCCTCTTGCTCGATGGATGCCACATAGGGTCTATGAAAGGTTGCACCATCATGCCTTGCCATGATGGTTGTGTGTGGCTAGTCCTCTAGATGTAGGGGGTGCTAAAGAGCCTGGAATGTTTGATGATACCTCCAATCAAATGAATGCTAATGGAATGGCTAATTGTATGAAACCTTAGAAAACGTGGGTAAAATTTTCTATGAAAGGAAAACACTTATCCATGTGGCAGCAATGCCATGAGTTCCTCTACATGCCTGACAAATCATAAGTAGTGACCAAATGTTGACATATCTTCGAGTAGTGTAGGGTAAAGGGAATTGTGATCTCTTTCATGTTATTTATATTTTAAAACCGAAAATAGTTGTGCTTATTCATGGGGTGTGGAGGTCCGCTACATATCTTATCAGAGCTTTAGGTTTAATATTGGAACCTATGGCCACCCTCAACTGCAAGATATAAATTAGTAATAACTAGATTGATTTGAAAATATCTCGTTATTCATTGGAATAACTAAATCAGAAAAGATCAAAGTAGGATGTGATATACATAGTGTTTGGTCTAAAATGTGGATGCAAATTAGAGTTTCATTTACTATCAATCCGAGTAAGTAAACTTCAAGGATCATCCAATATATATGGACTTAGAGACAAACTAAACTATGCTAGGTGAAGAAATGCCAAAGCTCCCTTACAAGAGGTCTTTCATTGGGATCTCCAACACCCATGTAGTCATTAACAAAATTAAATCTAAAGACATTGTGACAAGTGTAATAAATATTAAAGCTCCCTTACAGGAGACAGTTCATTAATATTTCTAATCATCTTAATCAAAAAACTATTTAAACTAATGAAATTAAAGAACTTAAAGCTAATTCTGATCAATTATATGAAATATTAAAGCTCTCTTACAAAAGACTATTCACTTATATCTCAAGCACATAAATCAGAAACTTAAACTAATGAAATCAAACATTAAATAACATATTAGATTCATTGAAAGAAACATTAATACTTTCTTACTAAAGGTCATTCATTAATATTTCAAACATATGAACCTAATGAAATTTACAAACAAACATAAAATGAAAGCATACCAAAATAAAAGTGTACTTGCTAGACAATGGGGGCCCTTCCAAGGATTCACAAGCACATCAAAAGAGAAGTCAAATGCAGAAGATCAAAGAAGCTCCATTTTATTTATCATCAATTTCAAATTGAAATTAGAAGTTCTACATTCAAAGAGGTTCTAAAATCTCCATTACAATGATTCTAAATTCTAACTTCTCATTACAAACTTATAAGATCCTAAGGTTCTAAATTCTAACTTTTCAATTCTAAACTCTAAATTCCAAAATTACAAATGAGTGAGATAACGCTCCTATTTATACAATAGTTATGATAACAAACTCATAAATGTGGGTCCACTATTCCCTCTTCAAATCCACATATCTCTCAACCAATGGTGACACATAACCCTATCCTCCATGATATTATCCATGAGGTCGATGATATTATCCATGAGGTTCATGATCTTATCAAATTCGAATTTGAACATAGAGTGCCACATAAGGGTGCCTTAGAAGCTTCCCTTGTACGTACACATGTCAACAAACTCATTCCAATTGTTAGGTATAAGTATAAGCATATTATTTGTTAAAGTTTAACCACAAATTCACTTAAAAATACTAAGAATTAATAAAGTTTTGGAAAACACAAAGGTAACCCATATAATGATGAAAGTGAAGTAGATGTGATGACATGGTGGTGGAATAGAGGTGATAAAATGTGTGAATGGAGTGAAAGTGGGTGTATTTTAAGGATAATTCTTCGGCGCAACATACCCCCAAACTGAAGGTATTGCATGTCCTCATGCAATATGTTACATTACTTTTTGATACTTGAGCTTTGGCTTAAACTCTACACGATATCATTTACTAAACTTTTGCAAAGTGTTTTTGATGAATTGCAACTTGGTTGATTCTGGTGTTTCAACCCTATTTTGTTTGTTGCATTCAATTTTAATGTATGATCTTTGCATATTGATAATGTGATTTTTATTGCAGAGTATTTTTGTTGGAATGCATCATGGTTTGTTCTTGTGTAACAACCATGATTGTGTTGGCATCCAATTAACTTTTAAATACTTTTTACAAAGCCATTTAGATGCTCATGATGATAATATTAAATACACTTGGAAAGTGTGTGGGTTTTAGAATGTGATATATGAATATGGAAAAATATGAATGTGACGAAGTATGAATGTAAATATATGCTTCCCCAAAACTAATGGTTTTGGCAGTTGTGTGAAATGAGGAAAGGAAGTTTTTTTCCAAAAATTATCATTCTAGATTTCAACGAATTAAATGGTTAAAAGTTAGAAAATAGCATACCTCAACTTACCCTTTCAAAAATGGATGAGAGTTGTGCATGTGTGGCTGCAAAATTCTGATCATAGTCTTCATTACTTGGTTGTGAAAATGGTGGATGAAATAGAGAAAGTGAATCTTTTAGTGTTGTTCCATCTACTAATAAATCTGTTGTTGATCTTCTGTTGAATGTTCAGAATTTGCTACTGAATGTGGCTGAAAACATGTATGGCTTGGAAGGTATACAAAATTTAGAATTTACACTTCCCCCCAAGCCTTATTTATTGACTTGTCCTCAAGTCATTTACATCAAAAACTAAAAAGTAATGAAAGTGATTCTGCTTCCTCTACTACAAAATTATGGCTCTTCAAGTCTTCAATGCTCATTGGCACAATTCTTGTGATGTGAATAAATGTTTCGGTGTAAAACACAACAAGAAATTTTTAACTTAGTAGCTATTGATGGATGCCACTAGTCAACACGAGAACTCCCATCTTTGATGTGGATGAGAGTCAAGATGCCTCGAACACATCTTTCTAAGTATGAATGAATTTGTTTTTGTCGAATACTCAAAAGATCCAATGAACAATGGACATTGATGTATTCCCTTGTTTATCGGCATGATAGCTTTCCCTTAAGGCATGTAAGCTTCAAGGTGTTTTTACAAAAATATTTAGACTCAAGGACTATGTACTCAATGGTGTATGGAAGCAAGGTTTTATTTGCAAGTGTAGGAAAAAGGAATTTGACAATGAATATGTAAAGTGGAACAAAAAGCTTGTAAATGGGCTTTGTTGGTTTTATTGGTGGGTTAACATTAATGAAAATGTAATGAAGTGTATGTGGATTGTGAGGAAAGGATAATGTCTCTTGCTAGGAAAAAGTGAATTTTTCCATGCAAAATCTCAAAAATAGTAAATCAGATCATTAATTTAGGAATTTATGCTAAAATAGTCGAGTTTGAACAGCATTGACCAGCCACCTGTACTCTTAAAATTCATGAGTGGATAGATATTTCACCATCCTTGTACATTTAGGAACAAACCCCAGTTCTTCGAATCTGTTAATCTATCATGCAACATGTCAAACAATTAAGCTATTACAGGAAGTTGCAAGAACTTGTAATTTTCTGGAAATTTCATTTATGTTCATGGACTTGTTCTTTAGAATTTCTCATGAAATTAGCCTTTTGAAGATCAATTGTGCACACAATTAGTTTCCTTAATGATCAGTTGATCATCAGAAATCTACAAAAAAACTTGGGATAAAGAACATAAGTATCTTCAAAAGGAAACGCCCAATTCCTTAATGATTCTTACGCAAAAAGTAATGCCAAATGAAACGAATTAAGGAAAATCAAAAGCATAATTTAAGTCCATTTCATGATGTTGATAACAGTCCATTTTTAATAATTATCCATAAAAAATAACTTAACTATTGTTTTGATTTATTTATTATTATTATTTTTTGATTTTTTTGGTTCTTTTTTAACATAAAATCTATTATATATATTAAAATAAATCTATTATATAGAATTCGTTTGATGCATTATTTGTATAATGCAATCACGTAAATCGCAATCTATAACATCAAATAGCATCGCTAAATTTCACATTAATTCCCAGTAGGTTTCGCCAATTTGTGTGTCTTCATAGATGGGGGATACCACTTTGGATAACCAAAAACATTGGTATCATAACCAGGAGCACACTCACAAGAATAACCGGGATCACAGAATTTTGGGAAATCTTTGCTGCATTCAATGCTATGATAGTTAAAGTTCACTGGAGTGATAACATTTGTTGTCAATGTCAACAAAATCAGAATTGCTAAGACATTAAACATTTTGATATCCATTGTCATCTTTGCCATTTTCTTAAGCTACAAGAAAGAAAGATCGAAACAACAAACGTAGTTTTACTGTTTTCAATTTCTATCAAGAAAAGGAATAAAAGTGTAAGAATTAGAGTAGGAGATTTAGATTGAAGAATTCTCACCAGATCGAGAGTCATAGTCCGTCGTCCCTGAAGGTGATGTTAAACCATTGACACGTGTTTAAAGAAATAATGTTCCCGTGTTTCTACGAATGATTGATGCAGAGGTCAAGGCATGGTTGAAGATCCAGTTGGAGCAACAGATGCCAAGATCAATATCTCTTCTAATTAGTAGCTACACATAATTTGCATACAATCATCAAATCATCAAATCCCTAAAATCGTGCCACAAAATCTATATGTAATCATCAAATCACTCAAATTGCTCAAATTGTTGCTCAAATTCATGCCAGAAATGTTGAAGAGAGCCACGAGTTGTTGGAAGAAGGTCAAAACTCATCATTAATATGAGGTTGAACTACGCTAAAGTGGCCTATTTTTCCAGAGCCGCATGAGCTATGACTTCTCATACTCTATCTATGAAAATTCACCAGAAAGTGAAATATATTTCTGCTAGAGAAGAGCACAGTTCTATTATGTGGTAATAATGGTAGCGTCACCCCGGGCCTTTGATATCTCTATCTGTTCGTATAAATTATGGATGTACACGTCCACTTTTTGAACAATAATAGTAATATTGTAGCTATTGGCCACCTCTTGCAGCTCCGTGTCTGAGATCAAGAGCAAGGTTTTGAACCACCCTGCTTTTCTCAAACCACGCAGAGAAACCCTTATTTAGTTATTTGCTTTCTTCCAACCCTAGGCAATTGGTTCCACCCACCTCATCAACACTACCATGGACAGAAGAGAAACAAATAAAATAAAGGTTCAAGGAGTGATGAATCGAACTTTTGAATTCCCACCTGTAAATGAACAAATGATGAAGTGGAAAGAGGTTGCACGAATCTTCATTTTGAATTCCTTGGCCAAGTTTAATAGCCTCTAACTTCCTTAAAGACTAACATTGAATTTGGCTTATTGCATATTTATATACAGATTTGGCTTATTTGAAAGATGTGTTCGGTCTTAAAAAAAACCTTTTTTCTTCACGTAGTCACCAAAAAAGGGTCCCAAAGAACCACAATTTCCTCTCAAATTGTTAGGAATTCAAGGAAAGTATTTCTAGGTTATGTAACTAATGACATTCTAGAGAAAACCCATGCCTTAGTTTTTCCATATTTGTTTTGGTTTGATTACAGAACATGTTTCAAAATGATGTGTCAAAACTGCTGTGTCTTCTGGCAATGGTGTAACAAAATCAAATATTCAATTCATCGAAAGGCCCGTTTGGTCACATGAAATGCCACTCTGAAACCCATCAAGATAGAAGTGATTCCCATATGGAAGAGTCATAGCAAAATGAGACACAAGACGAATAAGATATTGTGTGGACTAGTGGAAGGAATTTCAATTGTTGGATTATGCTAGGAAGGTAGTCAAACATAGGTTTAATATAACGGTTCAGAGATTCTCCATTTGTTCCTTAAGATTGGCTTTGGCTTGGATGAGAAGACTACCCATTTTGAAGGATGTTTTTAGTGAGGTGGGTGTGGAAGATGAGTGCATCAAGTTTGTTTACTTGCTAGGGACATGAAGAAAGAGTATGCTACAGGTGAATCAATTTTGACATGGATAGATGGAGATTGCACAATGGATTCATTAATTCAAAAATTCACCTATTATGTGAAAAACAATATGTCGCCCATTTTGTGCAACCAATGCATTACCCAATATGGAAACAATACATTGTTCCAAAGGCATATAACTTTGAATGTTTCTCTAATAAGATTGTACACTACTTTAAAGGCTATTCAATAAATTGATAAACATTTGAATGCTCTTCAGGAATGGTAAACAATTTTGAATGCTATTGGCGAACATTTGAACATTATTCAATAACAATTTGAACACTCTCTAGGCATGAATGCTCTCCAAATGAAAGTTTTCACTTTGCTCATCTACGTTTTTATCAGAATTTCAATTAAAGTGGGCTAAGAAAAATAAGGATTCGAATTTTGGAGAGTATTAAAATAACCATTTTTTGCTAATCCAACATTAACCATTCCTTTTCTTAAGCTAAACTGCATATTTAATTTTAAATTTTTAAATAAAAAATAAACAAGTTTTTTTTTAAAATGATTTTGATTTCTTATAATGTTGTAGTTTTTATGATTTGTGTAAATTCCAAGCAAGAGATTTTTATTTAATTTCGAATGTAAATCAATAGATTTTTTAATCTTCCTAATCGCTTGAAGCACTGGAAGAGAGCATACTAACCTATTGATTTATTTTTATTTTTGTAGGTTAGCATGGATGAAGTGGCTCACATAAATTTATTCATGAGAAATTTTGATGATTTTTTTTTTGTTATTTTTTTTTTTTTTGAAAACAAGACTAAAATAAAGCCATATGAGATCTCATTTTATTTTTCTAATCTATTCTAACTTATCTTGATTTTTTTTTTTTTAGTGAAATAATGCTTCCAATGAAGCCATCTACGGACTAAGAATTTGAAAATGATCACATCAAGATTTAAAATTTTTACCTTCTGCTTTGCAAACATGTGAGTAACCTATCTTATTCTTGGAGTTGGCGCAAGGTTCTTTTGGAACCAATCTTCAATATTGTTCTTGCTCTCCAAGAAGTACCTATTCAACATTTTCAATTTTCTCATCCACAGATGGATTAGTAAGAAATGGGGTTTTTTTAAAAGAGTAAACTTAAAACTAAGTAAGTATGAGAATAGAAAATGATCCAAGCTTGAACTCCTTTATGAAGATCCTATTGTCACCAGGTTTCACAAATTAGTCCATAAAAAGAAATTGTAATAAAAATAACTTCTTAAGTCTATGTCCAAATAATCCTCCCCGGAAATGGTGCCAAAATGTTTGTTCTAAAATGTAGATGCACATTAGAGTTTCATTTACTATCAATCTGGGTAAGTAAACTTCAAGGATCATCCAATATGTATGGACTTAGAGACAAACTAAACTAAGATAGATGAAGAAATGTCAAATCTCCCTTACAGGAGGTCTTTCATTGGGATCTCCAACACCTATTTAGTCATTTAACAAAATGTAATCTAAAGACATTGTGACAAGTGTAAGAAATATTAAAGCTCCCTTACAGGAGAATGTTCATTAATATTTCTAATCATCTTAATCAACAAACTATTTAAACTAATGAAATTAAAGCACCTAAACCTAATTCTGATTGATTGCATGAAATATTAAAGCTCTTTTACAAGAGACTATTCATTTATATCTCAAGCATATAAATTAGAAACTTAAACTAATGAAATCAAACATTAAATAACATATCAGATTCATTGAAAGAAACATTAATACTTTCTTACGAAAGGTCATTCGTTAATATTTCAAACATATGAGCCTAATGAAATTTGCAAACAAACATAAAATGAAAGCTTACCAAAACAAAAGTGTAGTTGCTAGACAATGGGGGCCCTTCCAGGGATTCACAAGCACATCAAAAGAGAAGTCAAATGTAGAAGATCAAAGAAGCTCCATTTTGTTTATCTTCAATTGCAAATTGCAATTACAAGTTCTACATTCCAAGAGGTTCTAAAATCTCCATTACAATGATCCTAAATTCTAACTTCTCATCACAAACTTATAATATCCTAAGGTTCTAAATTCTAACTTTTCAATTCTAAATTCTAAATTCCAAAATTACAAATGAAGGAGATAACACTCCTATTTATACAAAAGTTATGATAACAAACTCATAAATGTGGATCCACTATTCCCTCTTCAAATCCACATATCTCTCAACCAATGGTGACATATAACCCTATACTCCTTGATCTTCTCCATGAGGTCCATGATCTTATCCATGAGGTTCATGATCTTCTAAAATTCGAATTTGAACATAAAGTGCCACATAAGGGTGCCTTAGAAGCTTCCTTTGTACCTACACATGTCAACAAACTCATTCCAATTGTTAGGTATAAGTATAGGCATATTATTTTCTAAAGTTTAACCACAAATTCACTTAAAAATACTAAGAAATAATAATGTTTTGGAAAACACAAAGGTATCCCATATAATGATGAAGGTGAAGTGGATGTGATGACATGGTGCTGGAATAGAGGTGAGAAAATGTGTGAGTGGAGTGGAGGTGGATGTATTTTAAGGATAATTCTTCGGCCCAACACATAGCTTTTATCACTAAATGTTTAATCGAGACCTTCTTCTCATCCTTTCATGTTGTCATACAATGAGTCTATTTTATCTTTTCAGGGTTTGTTTCTATGTCAGGTTACTCTCATGCCTATTATTGATGTGCATGAAATGAGCATCGATGAATACATAAATTTCGTTAATTTGCTATGCTTGAAACTTGTCATACATGAATTCATTCACTTCTACATTGGTGATTCCTAAACTAGTCATTTGTTCAAAAACACTTGCTCCTCCTCCTTCGATCTGGCTATGACACTCCTGTCTACTATTCATATCTATCAATATGCACTAGAAGTCTTAAGTTTATATCATCCCTCAAATTTTGATGATCCTTCTAGTCATGAAGAGGGTTATATTGGTCAACAACTCAACTAGTTATGGATGCACTTAATCAAGAGCCAAAGATGGAAATAATGGGTGAGAATGACTAATGGGTGGCCTTCCCATGAGGATGCAAGTTCCCATAATATTCCATGGTACTAATTCGAGACAAGCAGTCATGATCATTAAATACTGATGACTAATGCTCCATGCACTACTTATTCCACAAGATGCAGTTGTGAACAATATATAGTTGACGATGACCCCATTATCATTTATAGTGCTATCGTTCTCAATTGATCCTTTCGCGTAGTCACTTTCAGCGACAACTATCATGGTGATGTCTATGGATCTAAAAAAGTAATTATTAGTGACAGGGGTTTCATGAGGGAGTATTGTAGTCCTGCAGGAATCTATTATGAATGCATTTCATACCCTTGATCTTGCAGTGTTATAATTACGGAGGCCTTGACTTAGAAAAAAAAATTAAAACTTACCATCATCTATGGTTACTGCTATCGATCACAACCACTTACAAATTATCTTCCACAATCTAAGATTTTAATATTCTTGTGTTGTATACGTACAAACTCAGCTACAAAATAAATAAATAAAATCAACGATTCTCAATGATCTAACCTAAGACCATTTGTTGATGATTCTTCTGTGTGCGTCTTTTGCCAAAAAAAAAAATGTAAAAATGACATTAGATCGAATGTCAGTAACCATTAAGAGATTCAACTACTGCTCCTCCTCCTCTACAACAACTAACCTTGAATACTTTGCGCGGGGTTAGAAATCAATAGTATTATCATCGATCCTCATTGAAGACAAATTTTGTATTCTTATATTCACATTTGGCTACAGGATTGGATAAAAATAGACGCTTGAGAGGGGATTCTATAGGCTTTATGTTCGGCCCTGTTTTATGAACTTTTGCCTCCTCCGGTTCTTTCCCATCTCACCTTACTATTAGACAATGATTCTTTAGGAGAAAATAAAATAAAAGGTGAAATTTAATGAATATAATAATAATGGATATAAATTATTTACATGAAAGAATGGGGACATCTACCTGAAAAGTATGTTCTAAAACAGATGGGTGCTGAAACAGTTGAGTGCAAAGCCAAAAAGAAAAGTGTGTCATCTAAAGGAGAATGAGAAAGACAAAGAGTAGAATGAATGGAAGCAAAATCTTCAGCCCACACATTGATCCACCATACAACTTGCAGTTGTCAAACAACATATATTTTGTTTCACCATGTGTGTATTCTATTTATTTTTCACTTCCTTTTCAAAATTTCCTGGTATTTCTTTAAGGTAATTGTATATACGTCTTGTATTATAAATTCCCATGGGACCATGGAAAAAAAACTGGTTATTTTGATTGTATTTTAATAGAATGGTCATAACACTTCACTCCCTAGGACAAATTTCCAAAGTTATGGTTGTGCATTGCATGCTTCCTTATAATATGCCAGCTATGGCATATTATACGCACTCCATAGGAACAAGTTTGGATTAAACCTGTGCACCTTATATTGAATTTCTTAAGTCTAAGTATTGTAATTTATACACCTAGGTGAATAGCTATAGTGGAACATAAAATATTGTAGCATTGTGCTAGAGGAGGAACCATGTAATGTTGTAGTGGAACAAATAATTTTGCAATGTTGTACTGAACCAGGAAAATTTGCAAAACTATAGTGAAATTAGAACATTGTAAGGAATTAGTGGAATAGAGAATATTGAAATGTTTTTGTATAGCATAGCACCTTGCAATGTTGTAGTAAATAAAAGCAGAGAATAATGGAAAGCAATGATGACAATTAACATGTTGATTATTTTCAATAAGTAGAAATGGTTGACCATAAATTGTTTACTGTTTTACTATGCCTACTTATGGAGTGTTAGAAATTATGTAAGAGTAAGTTTTATTTCATTATATGTTGTGGAAGTTTCTCCAAACTTAATTTTTTGTTGAATTCTCTTGCCAGGGAACAAAACTCTATACCATAATTATTTAGTTATCAAGAATAATAATTTTTGAATGTGATTTAGAGCATGGGATTTTCTTCAAAAAGGGGAAAAGGTTTTCTCCATGATATCATGCGAAGTACCTTAAGCTAAAATTTTATAAATATGAATAGTGCAATTATATCCACTTTATAACATACTATAAATAGTACCTTGATAATGGTTACCCCTATGTGAGCATTGTAGACATGCCATCCTATATTTTGGTCAGAAAACTCGATGAATGATTATAGGAAAAGCATACATGGTATGTTGTGGTTGTAATGCAGTACTGTTACTAACATTGTTCAGATGTGTATGAATAATTGTTGAGTACAGATAAAATGCAGATAGCGTATGGTAGAATGTGTAAACGCATAACAGGAAATAACAATGAAATGAAAGATATCTATATATATGTGTGTGTGTGTGTGTTTAGATAGAAGTTGCACAAATAAAATTAAGTGGAGACACTTGAGACTCAAGTGGGACATGGGTAGTAATAAAAAAAAAAAGACAAAGGAAGTCTTAGTACTATCAAGAAAATTTCCTATTTTTTGTTCGGTAACATGAACAAGGGTACATGTTCAAAATAGTACCACAGTGGAAACCTGAGGAGGACCTATGAATAAAATCCTCTCTTATCCTGTAGGAATAAGAGATCAGATTCAACAATCGAACAATAGTTTGGGATAATTATGATGAAAGTATCTAACTTTCAAAAAGGATACTAGGCCATAAGAATAAGAAGGACATAAAAGGAAAGTTACCCAACAAAGCTAAGGTTATTTGGACCACGAACACCGACAATGGTGTTAATAAGAGGGGAGGAGAATGTAATATCCCTCTATTGCGATAAAACTGCTCTGGTACGACTGAGTGGGTGGAAAAAAGGCCAAATAGGAATATTGAATTAATTATGTAAATGAATAATTCTTAATAAATAAATAAATAAGGTATATGTATCTAGAATGAGACACCTAGAAACAAGATTCTTGCTGAAATAAAATCAAGATTAAAATCTCATTGATAAGGGAGATTTGATTATTCTTCATGATAAGTAATTTGAAATAAAATTCTAGATAATATTAATGGATGCGAGAGAAAGATCCATTAAGGTTCTTACGTGGAGAAAGATGCTAAGCTTAGAAATGCCTAAAAGCAATGTGAGACAAAAAGGTGTGCTTTTATGGAAAATCCTAGGCAATTGGATAAGAAAATTTGTAAAAGCGGGATGGAACTAAAAGAAACCTTATCATGAAAGAAAGGTATTAAATACCGGATGAGGGAATCAACAAGAGGATGTTGAACTGGAGGAAAAGATTATAGGTTGAGTGGAGAGCTGGTGTGAAATTCCAAGTATAGTACTAGTGATTTTATTTAACATTCAACCTTTAATTTCTTAATAAAAAATAATTTCATATGGGCATTGAAAATTCTGAACTATTTATGAGTCAAAGGTAGTTGTTGCTCTCTATTTTTCATCACCCTAGGCCCAAAAAATTTAATTTGGCTTTTTGAAAATCTGGACAATTTTAGGCGTGATTCCTTACGTAGGATATGATTTTATGCTGGTCATTTCTTGTCAGCTGGATTATTTTATTGATGAAATACTTGGAGTAAATCATTTAGGATTTCCTTGGTCACTAGTAAAACTTATTTAATTAACACAACATAGGGGAGAAATATTTCAACCTTCTCTAGTATATGTGTCGATTCTTAACTTAGCATCCCCTCACCTCTGCCTTTTGATATTTCTAGAATTTGTTTTGCTGGCCTTCGAGGATAACGAAGTAAAATGTTATTTTCTCTTCTTAGAAACGACAACAAGAAGCCTAAACTGTAGGACTCCAGATACCTGTAGAAGGGAAAGTTATTTAATTGTATTGGTTTCACGATATTCAAACATAATATTTTTTGTAAAATTTACCTGGCCTTCCACTCTTTTTTTACCATATTTCAGCATTCATCCATTTCTTCTGTAAAATGGAATAATGAAAGCAGCATGCTAAGGTGGATATTGGAGTAAGTCATGATGTGGTTAATAGAGAAAAAGGAAAAGAAGAAGAGGCTTTTTTATTTATATATTAGAAATACGTTAGTAGGGAAACCTAATCCCAAGACGACTCGATCGAGATGGAATACTGACGCCGTATAATATGATTCGTCGGGGTAGATGAGAGAAGAAAATTCTAGATTGTGCATTATTCTTTAGCCAGTGAATGTCTAGGAAGAGAATGTCACCATCAGACCCTAGCCAATGAATAGCCAGTAAACAAACACTACCATCAGACCCTAGACAATGAATAGCTAGGGAGAAAATGTTGCCATCACACCCTAGCTATATCAGTGAGATTCCTGTGTAATGCATCACACTCATGTGTAATCAACAATTAAAACGTTAGGATGTGGCAAAACTAATCCATTGATCAGTTTCTCTCGTTGCTTTGGAAAAAATTGTTAATTTTATGACCACTCAAAAAGAGATCATTCTTCGCTATTCTTGAGATTCTATGCATTTATTTAGAATCAGATCGAACTATGCTGATACATGGGTACTGGGTTACAAAGAGAGTAATATCATTGAAAAATGCTGCGAGATTTGTTAAATCAAGGATCCGTGCATTCCCATAGTGATCCATGGAAGGATAAGTCCTTGTAGTTAACTCGTGGAATTGATATGATGGTGCAGTCATAAATAAAGTAGGGTAATGAGGATTTGAATCATTGACGGAAACGAGTCAGTTCATAGTTACATTGAAAGTAGAGAAAGTTCTGAGTATTAAGAGGTATTACGAAGGGGATAAACTTATGTAAATGGAGGAAGGTGATTGAGAAATAAATCTGGATCTCGAGAAACTATCAAGTAGAAATGGAATACAAGAACAATGTGATAATGGGAGCAACCACTCATGTAGGGTATTGGCACCAGAATAGCTTTGGTCCATCTATTTAGCAAAGGAATAGTGTAAATCTGTTACATTTCCAAGTTAGTGTGTCAAGTTTGTGCAGATATGAACAACCGGCACAAAGAACTCATGTTCATGGTGGTTACCTACAAGTAATAGCACACGAATGTGTTGGTGGGATGAGAACTCGAGAGGATCTTCGTATTCTACAAGATGAGGTTCCTGTCAATGGATGAATGCCACGTAGGCTCTACGATAGGTTGCAACATCATGCCTTGCTACCTAATTGAATCAAATGGGAAGTGTTGAATTACAACTAGATCTGCAAGTGCATAGTTGCTCTTGCGATGGCTAGTCCTGTAATCGCAGGGGGTGCTAAAGCGGTTGGTGTGTTCTTTTATACCTCCAATCGAACAAACTCCAATGGAATGGCTGATGCTATGAAACCCTAGAAGACACGCTTGAAATTATCTATGAAAGAAAAGCTCTTATTTGTGTGGTAGTAGCAGCGTGAGTTCCTCGACATGCCCAAAAAATTGTAGGTAGTGATTGAATGTTGAAATCTCTTCCAGTAGTGTAGAGTGAAGGGAATTGTAATCTCTTTCATCTTCTTTATATATTGAAACACAAAAAAAGTGTACTTATTCGTAAGAGGAGTATTTTGCAGGCCTTTGTCAAATGGTTTGGGAAGAACAGGATATGGTCCTTAATCTTTAGATGAATGTGCTTGTGTTGAAAAAACAACTACCAAAGTATTTACATCCCTTTTCATGCCAAGCTACACGGGTGTTGTAAGAAAATTCCCCACTCTTTTCAGTTTAAGGTGAAACCAAATTTGGGTCATTATGGCTATTCGTATTTTAGTGATATTGTGATAGATGATGGATGTATAGTTTTTCTTTTATATTCAATCTGTTATGAGAACGATCGGCAATGAAATATAGACGAAGCACAAATTTGATCGATGAAACATTGAAAACAAAGAAGTATTCAAATAGAAAGGATTTCATGATTCCATCCCCTTGAGACGATGGTTCAAATCCTAACCACTATTCGAGTGTAAACCCATAGATTCTCCATATGGAGACAGAACATAGCAACTTGTCAATCATAGTGTAGTATATTTGTGGTTGGGTATTGTATATCACCAGTGATAATGAATTGTGTGGGTTGGGAATTCATGGGAAGTAAGTCATGGTTGGATTTTCATTTTAAATGCTAGCTATTTTAGGTAGATTTGTCAGATGTGGTTAACATGGTTGAGGTCGAAAGTTTATTTATTCATATAAAATGATCATACAATTTGAGGTCCTTAACGTGGATAAACTAATGTTGAATATTGATTCTATTAAACTATTTGACTCACTCTTCATTGATTTGCATGATATGAAAACCCTATGTGATCTTGTAGTGTTGGCATGAGAGACTTACAAAGCCCCAACCATGCCTAGGATATATCTACTAGGGTAATGAAATTTGGGGAATGACCAAATATGACAGAGAGCGAGAGTCACCATGTGTTAATGTGAATTCCAATTTTAATGAAAACGTTTGTAAAACTCCAATAAATTGATTCAGATTGTTTGAATGCCCAGTTGTTCGTGAAAAGGAAATAATGTGTAATTTGGATAGGAGACTAGAATATGATATCCAAGTTGGTAGGATCGAATGTTCCTCATAATATGGATTCTAGTGGATGAGTCTTGAGTGAACGGAATTGACTATTGTGATTGAATTTGGATTTTACAATACATGATTATATCCAAGATGGTCTTGTCTTTATTCCTGTAGCATACTATTAATGTTATGGAGCATTATTTTTAATGTGCATTGTCATTTTGCTAACAAAAGTACTTGGTCAAAGTCATGAGAATATTTTTGATAGGGTAGGTGATTTTTTAAAATGCACATTGATGGTTGTAACAAGGAATGTTGCCCTTGTGACGAATGAATTACAATATTTTAAATGGGAATCAGGAATCCTTGTTGCTCCATATGGATGAAGGGGCATATTAGTAAAATGGTACCGAGATCAAATCATCCATACAACATGATAATGAGGGAAAAAAATAAAAATAAAACAACATGAGGTGTGGAGGTTCGCTACAACACATGTAAAATACCTCAGTAATTTTGCATATGGAAAATAACATTGGATTTATGAAGAATTTATCAAAATCTCTATGCAATCCCATAAATGGTTCTATGAAAATCCATTTGCAATGAAAAGAGAAAAACTACATCTACGGATTTAATCAATTCAGAATAAAATATATAAAACTATGAACATTTAATCACTAGTAAACAGAAAAGAGAACATTCCCAGATTTAAGAGAACTTACACTTTCTAAGCGAATACATCCTTATTGCTTAACTATTAACTATTTTCAGAGCTGTTGGTTTCTTGGAAAAAATTCTTTAACTTTTCCTGTATGCAATGTTTCATAAGAGTAGCTGTAATTTGCAATTTGACACTTTCAATAATATATATTTCTTAATTTTTGTGACCTCCGGTTGCAATTCCACATCCAAAACATAGTTTTGTTCATTAACATTAACAAATTCAGTTATCCATTCCCTACGTTCATGTGTTTTAAAATTAGTTATATCATCGAAATATGATGCCTTTGACTATTTGGGTTTATCCAATTAAACTGTTAGCATTTATCTTAAGATTAAACTAGATTCTTATGTCATATGGTGGCCATTTAGGTTCTTCACAATCTTTACAACTTTGACATATGAATCTTCCCTTCGATTCTCTATTTTTTGATATTTAGAAATAATGTTTTCCATTCTTTTGATTCTCTAATACCATGCAACTTTGAGTGTATTTATTCAATTAGAAGTTGGTAGATCTTGCTCTCTTTTATCTACATCGGAAAGTAAATCAATTCTTTGGCTCAACAAAATAAGTAATTCTTCACAAAATACTTGTCTCCTTAGAGATCAAATTCAATGCACTCAAAAAAGGACTTAGCTCTCTGTTCCAAGTGCTTCATATTAGAAGCATCTTTCCATGCATGTTCAATTACTTCTAGCCATTGCCATATATTGACAATAATACATGTTTTTATCACATTAAGAAATCCAATAGATTTAGCAAATCTATACGATGTGTCATGAATGGTAATTGTGAGAATTGTTGTTTGTATTTCTAATGAAGTCATCAATGTAAGGACCCATATCTATCACATCTCTAGGTCCTTTATTATTGTTTTTAATTTTAACTTTTTTTCATCTCATTGAAAAAGGGACTCTACAAACATATTATTGGTAACTTGATTAAGCTCCATGAGCGATGTGGTTGCAAATCAAAAAAAATAAACCTGCATATTTGTTTGGTTTAAAACGTTATTTTTTTGAAGCTTTACCTTCTTCATTAGTTTAATTCTCCTCCCATACTTTTCATTTCGAAATGTGATAGAAAATTCATTAGTTGTTGTGTTATTGCTTCTTGAGTTTTAGCAAAAAAACAACTAATCCAATCAGTAGTAGTATGCTATCAACTTCTTCATTTATAGTTTCATGAACATTTACTATTGTCACAGGAATTCTGAAATTGGATGATATAGAATCATACACTTCTTTTGAAATAGATATTTGATTAGGAATTTTTTAGTTTACGTTATCTGGTAGCTTATTGTAAATTAGTTTCATATTTATGTATCTTTTGTAATATTTTCACTTGACTGTGAAATCACATCAATATCATTTATCAAGTATACAAATTTCTCTACAAAAGTATTGAATTTTTTAGTTTACGTTATCGGATAGCTTATTTTAAATTAGTTTTGTATTTATCTATCTTTTGTATTATTTTCACTAGACGGTGAACTCACATCAACATCATTTATCAAGTATACAAATTTCTCTACAAAAGTATTGATTCCTAATTCGTGAATGATTATTTCAACATCTATGATTAGCCCTTGATTTCCATGGGTATCGTTTATGCAACATATAAATTGATCTTAAAAAATATTAATACTTTGTTGGCATTATGACACACTTTTGGCACTATGACACAGGTGCTGTCTTTGATGGCAACTCACTCAGATGGCAAATCACAATTCAGGCTCTCAGAATGAAGGAAAAAGAGATATACACAGTTTCCTCGTAACCAAGCCGCGTATACACTTGGGATCACTCACCAAAAGGCGTGTATGCGTATGCATGCACTTCCATGCAAGGAAAAGCGCGTACATGTGGGAAATCTTGTTTTTTAGTCCATGGTATTTAGTCCCTGGTATTTGGACCATGGTATTTCGTCCCAAGTGTTGAACCCAGGTATTGGGTTCCAAGTATTGGTTCTAAGTGGTTTTGGACCATGGTATTGAGTAAGGCCTAAAAATATAAAAGGGGAAGGAGATCATTAGGCAACGACATTCACTCAAGTACTGAATATCTAATGAATAACAATATCTAGAATACTAGTGATTGGGTTGTGGTGCATAGCTGGATTTGAATCAAGGAGGAACATGAGCGCTAGAAGATGGATAAGTTCTATTGACATGTCAAGATCTCAAGGCTGGAAGAGAAGTATCTTTGTGTGATTTTGATTTGTTATATTTACCGCATGACTTGATCTATATATCTGATAATCTCGGTATAATTAATGTCTGAATAATTGAAAAGGGTAAATTATCTTTTATATATTTGTACGCAGGTTCGTCATAGAAAAGGCGCGTATGCACACTAGTTAGGTAATTCAAAACAACGTATACGCAGGTTGGCCATAATACAAAAGCATATGCACACAAGTTCTATATATTGAAGTAGCGTACATCTCATAAAATATGTTTTAGCTACTTCTATTTATTGCTACAATGTTCTGGGTTCAGGATTGGTTTCTGGTAACTATTACTGTATTCTGGTTACAACATTCATGGAAGTGATTGTTTGATTTAGTTTTGTTTTGTGCAAAGGAGATTGGTTGATGTAGATAAACTCGAAGTTTGATTGATTTTATTGATGGATCCAGCCTGAAAATTTATGAAACGTGGTCCCTGAAGAAAAGAGAAAGTTGTAGCCTTTTGTAGGTCAGCACCTATGTACTAGTAGATCAGCTAGTACAAGAGCTAAGGGGGTTGTAGCTCCCTTCCAGGAGAAGCTGGAGAACGAGAGAAGGTTGTAGCCTTCTGCAGGTAGAAGCTTGTGTACTGGTATAAGACTGCACCAGTA
>APFE030258803.1:146808-179864 GCA_000404065.3 Pinus taeda
ATCTGTTCTATTTTACTACACCTGTTTATTGTTCTTATGGTTAATGAAGTTCTGATGCACTAATTAAAGATCAACATTTAATGGATTAACTGAATCATAAGTTTACTGATATACGATGGTTGCTTTAGACACAGTTGCATATATACGCAGGTTAACATAACTGAAGTAGTGTATATATATCTGAGTATGAAAATGAAAACGTGTTTGATTTGATAATATTGATTCAACCCCCCTCTCAGTATTATTTCCAACAATTGGAATCAGAGCCAGGTCCTTCAAAAGAAGCTTGATCGCTTGAAGGAAGATCTATCATCATGAGCAACTACGAAAGAGAAGCATCCATCAGGCCACCAATCTTTGATGGGAACAACTTCGTCTATTGGAAGGTAAGAACCATAGCCTATCTTCAATCTCTTGGTGCAGAAGTTTGGGATATCATGGAAGGAGGATACACATTTCCATCAGCGACTCCTACAGATACGGCTAGTAAAAAGTAGTATGAAACAAATGCAAAGGCTGTCAATACTCTATTGGGGAGTCTATCTCAATCAAAATTCATCAAGGTTATGCAGCTCAAAACAGCCAAGGAAATATGGGAGAAGATCATCCTAAGCTATGAAGGAGACGATTAGGTAAAACGTGCAAAACTACAATCTCTCAAAATTCAATATGAAACTCTCAGAATGCACCATGATGAAAGTGTGGCTAATTATTTCATACAAATAGATGAGATTTTTAATCGCATGAAAAAATTCGGCGAAGAGCTAAAAGAGGTTACTTTAGTTGAAAAGTTTCTAAGATCCTTGTCTTCTAAGTTTGAATCAAAAGTTTTTGCCATAGAAGAAAAGCAGAATTTTCAGAGTATTACGATGTCACAGCTGCAGGAAATCCTAACTGCCTTTGAAATGAGAAAAGGAGGGCCATCAAACATGAGAAAAGCCGCATTCAAAGGAGAATACAATGAGTTAGGGCATACGTTAGAAGGAGAGGAAGAATCAAACTTCGTCAAGAACCTTCAACGGGGTTCCAGAAGATTCAGAGGTAAGCTACCTTTCAAATGATTTGCTTGTAGAAGAGTCGGTCACTATGTAGCCAAATGTCCTCATAAAGATAAGCTTGATAAAGGTAAGGAACCAGTCAAATGGAACAAAAAATAGAATGTATGTAAGAAGATTTATTATACACATGAAGACAGTCATGGACTTTCAAATAGTGATGAAGATGAACATGGTAATGATTATAGACTTTTGATGGCTTTTGAAGATGATGATTTCTTGGATGCTATAGATGAAGATGACCTCTATGAAGAAATTTCTAAACTTAAAATATGTTTAGAAGAAAAGAATATGATCATAGATACTCTGACATTCAAACTTGCTGAAAGAGAAAAACACAATGAAAAGTTAGAATGTGAAATTGTGGGACTTAGAAAAGATATTGAGAAAATGAAAGCTCTTAACCTTAGATTTGCTAAATGATCTGAAACTTTAGACGAGATTATCAAAGTGCAGCGTTCTCCTCTAATCAAGACATGTCTTGGATATACTGAAGAAGCATCTCAAGTGCAAAATCCATCCACCTCCAAAAGTTATCTTGATGCAGCAAGGAGATGTGAACAAAGGCATAAAGCAGATCACCAGGTAAATTGGGGTCAATCTACTTCAAGGATGAATAGAAGCTACAACCAGCCATAGGTAAATCATTCTCAATTTGCGTCAAGAATGAATGTCAATGGAAACTACAATCACTTCGACGGTAGATTTGATAATTGCAGGAATTTCTTTAAGGGCCAATGTTTTTCATGTCATAACTTTGGACACAAAGCTGCTCAATGTGTTGCCTACAAGACCATCATGACTCGAGAAGCACAAAATCAAAGGAATGTGACTGGGATCATGAAGAGGACTTGCAATAACTTTTCTTCTCTTGAAAATCAAATAGAATGCTCTATTTGTAACAATTTTGGTCATGAAGATTCTGAATGCAGGAGTCAGTTTCGGTAAACGTCTCAGAAGGAGCAAGCTTCATTGGGTCCCAAAACGTGGAGAAAGAAAGAACTACAACCAGAAAGATGTGGTATAGCCTTATATGCAGAAGGATAGGAAAATCAGTGGTACATCAACAGTGGATGCTCGAAACATATGACAAGTGATAAAGAAAAAATTCAGTCATATAGTGCCTTAGGAAAGTAAAGGAAGGTCTCATTTGGAAATGACACCCCTGCACTCATAAAAGGTAAAGGTTCTGTTCTTTTGAAAAAAAACGTCAAAGATGGAAATGTTATGTATGTTGATGACTTAAAGCATAATCTATTAAGTGTTATCCAAATGTGTGATCAAGGAAATGAGGTAATATTTTGATCAAATGGATGTATTGTTCGTGAGCTTGATATAGGAGAAACAATGATCAAAGGCATAAGAACTCCAAATAATTTATAAATACTGAAGAGAGGACAACAACAATGCTATCTAAGCAGGAATGATGAACACTCGCTATGGCACAAAAGATTGGGGCACCTAAGCTTCTCTCAAATAAGGAAAGGATGCAAATATCAGGTGGTTCGTGATCTCCCTGACATCAGAATTCCAGACAATACAATATGCAAATCATGTTAGTTTGGTAAGCAAACCAGAACTAATTTCCTTGAGAAGGAAAGATCAGCTAGTAAGCCACTTGAACTTGTCCATACTGATTTATGTGGTCCATCAAGAAAAAAGTCACCTAGAGGAGAAGAATACTTTATATTATTCATTGATGACTTTTCCAAGAAGTGTTGGATAGGACTTCTAAAGCATAAAGACAAAGATTTCGAAAAGTTCAAAGCTTTCAAAGCCTTGGTTGAAAATGAATCAGATCACAGAATCAAATGCCTCAGGTCTGATTGAGGAAGGGAATTTACCTCGGATGAGTTTTTTGACTTTTGTGAAGAGCATGGAATAAGAAGGGAATTGTCTACTGCAAGGACTCCTCAGCAAAATGTGGTAGTGGAAAGGATGAACGGAATGGTTCAACAAATGGCTCGTGCTATGCTTGATGAATCTGGAACTCGTGCAACCTTCTGGGGTGAAGCTGCATTTGATGTTATTACTATTCTCAACAAAACAAATGTCCAGGTAAACAATACTCAAAATCCTCATGAACTTTGGTATGGTAAGACTCCTACGGTAAAATACTTCAAAGTTTTTGGAAGAAAATGTTACATCAAAAGGATTGATGAAAACCTTGGCAAGTTTGAACCTAGATCAGATGAAGGCATTCTCCTTGGTTATTCTTCTTGAAGTAAAGTATATAAGTGTTACAATAAAAGACTTGGAAAAATTGTTGAAAGTATTGATGTAGTAGTTGATGAAGCAAGCAACAATTCAAAGCAGGTAAAATCCGAAAATTTTGAAGATGATGAGGACTATCCTTCAACATCAAATTAGACTACTGATGAAGAAGAAACCTATGAGGCACTAGAGGAATAGATTAGGGTAGAAGAAAAGTCTCCATCCAGATACGTCCAGAAGTACCATCCAGAGACTCAAATTTTGGGGCAGAAAGAGGCAGGTGTATAAACAAGAAGAATTATTACAGAAAATTCTAGCTATCTAGCATTTCTCTCCTCCATTGAACCATGAAATGTAAGTGAAGAATGCAAAGATGAATGCTGGGTCAAGGCCATGAATGAAGAACTTAAGCAGATTGAAAAGGATAACACTTGGGAGTTGGTTCCTAGACCAAATGATAAGAATGTCATAGTGACAAAATGGATATTCAAAACAAGCTGAATGAAAATGGAGATGTTATTAGAAACAAGGCCAAACTTGTTTGTAAAAGGTATGCTCAACAAGAAGGTGTAGACTTTGAAGAAACTTTTGCACCGGTTGCCAAACTTGAAGCCATAAGGATGTTCCTTGCTCTCTCTAGCTTTCATAATTTCAAAGTATATCAAATGGATGTGAAATCTGCCTTTTTAAATGGAGACTTAGAAGAAGAAGTGTATATTGAGCAACCTGATGGATTAATCCTTGGAAATGATCTAGAACTTGTATGCATACTTAAGAAGGAACTCTATGGTCTTAAACAGGCTCTAAGGGCTTGGTATTATCATTTGGACAAATACCTCCATCAACAAGGTTTTTCAAAAGGATCAACATATAGCAATCTATATATAAAAATTGATAATGATAAATTGCTAATACTTGTTGTGTATGTTGATGATATCATCTTTGGTAGCAATGAAGAAGCCATGAATCAAAACTTTGCTTTGGTGATGAAGAAAGAATTTGAAATGTCCCTGCTTGGTGAGCTAACACATTTTCTTGGCTCACAAGTCCAACAAAATAAAGACGGTATCTTTCTATCACAAACCATGTACCTCAAGCAGATCTTGAAGAAATATGGCATGGAAGATTCGAAACCAGTATGTACCCCTATGGTAACAGGATGCAACCTCAGGGAAAATGATGATTCAGCAGCAGTACATCAACCAACTTATACATCCATGATTGGTAGTCCGCTCTATCTGACAAGTACCCGACCAGACATCATGCATGTAGTGGGAATAGTTCGAAGATTCTAGACAAATCCAAAAGAAGCACACCTTCAATCAGTTAAAATGATTTTCAAATATCTTCAAGGAACACAAAACTATGGTTTATGGTATCCTAGAGATACAGATCTCACACTTCATGCATATACAGATGTAGATTGGGTAGGAAGCGTGCATGATAGAAAAAGCACTAGTGGTGGTGCATTTTTTATGGGTTCCAGATTAGTATCTTGGTTCAGCAAGAAACAAAGTTTAATTGCTTTATCTACAGCTAAAGCGGAATATGTGGTTGCTGCATCTTGCTGCACACAACTCCTTTGGATGATGCAAACTTTGCAAGATTTTCAAATCACTAGTACTCCACCTATCTCCATTTTATGTGATAATACAATGCAATCAGTATTTCAAAGAATCCAGTCATGCATTCAAATACCAAGCACATACGTATCAAATATCATTTTCTCTGGGAACAAGTGCTTGAAAAAAAGGTCAAATTGGAGTATATTCCCTCCAAGCAATAGGCTGCTGATATACTCACCAAACCACTACCCAGGGAGACATTTGAATACCTCAGAAAAAAGCTGGGAGTAGTTGATGCATCATCATGTTGTTGAAACTTATCTGTTTCAGAGAGAAGTGGTTGTACATGAGTTTCATGAGGTGTATCCATGTACATACACCGGTTTCTGTGGATACAGTCGCGTATATGTTGGTTTCAAGACAAATAGTGGGCCAGGCTCAGGATGTAAAGGGTCTGACAGAGACCATCTAACACAGGTTTAGGGGGAGCATATATACTTCTAATAATGCATTGTTGGCATTATCTTAGAAGATCTTGATTCAAGTTCACAATTGTTCCTAGTTTCAAGAGGAACAGATGCAGAGGGAGAACATGGTTGCCGATCTTAATGATGATTGATAGATGTTGCTGATGATATCTATTGATGACTATCATAGTCATGTTTTCGATATTTTGTCTCTATGTCATGTATATCTTTTATCATGAAGGTCATGTAATGACCGATTTTATTTCCCCACTATGCCTGGGATGGATGATGTAATGTTCTTGTTTTATGATGTGTAAACTTTTGGTGTATCCCCACTTGGTTGGGTGGATGAGTCAATATTGGTATATCCCCACCTGGTTTGGAGATGGATGTATGTATGAGTCTTTGGTGATAGGAAGGTCATTCATGATGTATAGAGTCATGTTTTCTCTTGTACAACATCGTTTTGCAAACCTTGCCTACAATCAGGGGGAGCATGGATAACACAGCACAATAGAGAATTCAACATGTACTCAGGGGGAGCATGACCCTTTTCCCTTGATTTCAAAGGGGGAGAATGGCTTTGAGTGACTTGGGGTTTCCATCAAGTCCAAAGCGGGAGATTGTTAGCACTATGACACAGGTTTGGCACTATGGCATAGGTGTTGTCCTTGATGCCAACTCACTCAGATGGCAGATCACAGTTCAGGCTCTCAGAATGAAGGAAAAAGAGATATATGCAGTTTCCTCATAACCAAGGTGCGTATACACGCAGGACCACCAATCAAAAGGTGTGTATGCGTATGCACGCACTTTCATGCAAGGAAAAACACGTACATGTGGGAAATGTTGTTTTTTAGTCCATGGTATTTAGTCCCTGGTATTTGGACCATGGTATTGAGTAAGGCCTAAAACTATAAAAGGGGAAGGAGATCATTAGGCAACAACATTCACTCAAGTATTGAATATCTAATGAAGAGCAAGATCCAGAATACTAGTGATTGGTTTGTGGTCCATAACTAGATCTGAATCAAGGAGGAACCTAAGCACTAGAAGATGGATAAGTGCTATTGACAGGTCAAGATCTAAAGGCTTGAAGAGAAGTATCTTTGTGTGATTTTGATCTGTTATATTTGACGCATGACTTGATCTATATATTTGATAATCTGGGTATAATTGATGTCTGAATAATTGAAAAGGGTAAATTATCTTTTATAGATCTGTACGCAGGTTCGTCATAGAAAAGGCATGTATGCATGCTAGTTAGGTAATTCAAAACAGTGTATACGCAGGTTGGCCTTAACGCAGAAGCATATGCACACAGGTTCTATATATTGAAGTAGTGTACGTCTCATAAAATATGTTTTAGCTACTTCTGTTTATTGTTGCAGTGTTCTTGGTTCAGGATTGGTTTCTGGTTACTGTTACTGTATTCTAGTTACAACATTTAGAGAAGCGATTGTTTGATTCAGTTTTGTTTGGTGCAAAGGAGATTGGTTGATGCAGATACACTTGATGTTTGATTGATGTTATTGATGGATCCAATCTGAAAATTTATGAAACATGGTCCCTGAAGAAAAGAGAAGATTGTAGCCTTCTATAGGTCAGCACCTACGTACTAGTACATCAGCTAGTACAAGAGCTAAGGGGGTTGTAGCTCCCTTCCAGGAGAAGCTGGAGAATGAGAGAAGGTTGTAGCCTTCTGCAAATAGAAGCCTGCGTACTAGTATAAGACTGCACCAGTATAGAAATATTGTAAAATGAAGTTTCTTATTAAAAGAAGATAGATACGAGTTGTAGTAGGTGGTTTTCACCCACATTGGGTTTCCACCTTATATCTTGTGTTCATGTGTGTGATGATCTATTCTGTTTTACTGCACATGTTTATTGTTCTTATGGTTAATAAAGTTTTGATGCACTGATTAAAGATCAACATTTAATGGATTAACTGAATCATAAGTTTACTGATATACGCTGGTTGCTTTATACACAGTTGCGTATATACGTGGGTTAACATAACTAAAGTAGCGTATATATATCTAAGTATGAAAATGAAAAAGTGTTTGATTTGATAATATTGATTCACCCCCCCTCTCAGTATTATTTCCAACATACTTGATACTTCCATGATATCTTCAAAATTTATGATTAGTTGTTGTTTTGTTTGTCGATTCATGTTGAGATTGTTTGTTCTATTCTAACTTATGCAACCAAGTATTTGTATCTAATTCTTTCCAAGTGTCAGTGAAATAGGACCTCTTCATCAAAACCTTTAATTGCTTCAAATTTACTTAGGTTAAAAGTGTTCAACATCTATGCGAGCTCTGTAACATGGGAAACAATTTTTACTGTGATTTATCCAACAACAAATGACAAAGGAATGAATTGTTTTTTCTTTTTTATTTCAAATATATCTAGCGAGTCAAGGTATTACCTACAAAATTTACCAACAAAATTCATCTCTATAAAAAATTCTGACAATAGAAATGACTTACGTTGAAACCCATATAACTGAATTAGCATATTTCTTTCTCTTTCTTCATGCATACCTTTTCCCCATAGGAAAACTTGTGTGAGTCCAAATATGATAAGGTTCCTGTCTAGAGTTTATTTTCCTCATAAAAACATGTTGAATTAGACAAAATTTTAAAGAGGTGTTATTCTTCCACAGTAGGTGATACTCGAATTGCATTTGTTCTTAATTGACATTGATTTTAGGATTACATGGCAAACCACTAAAGCTATTTCTTGAAATCAAATCTATTGTGAGATATGCCATCATGAAGAACCTTTTGGTATTGGAAAAATTGGATAACTGAAAATCTAATTCATTAGAAATGATATCTGCCTAGTAGAATATAAAATCCTTTTTGTATCTCTGATAAATCATATACACAATCCGTTTTGGAACTCTTATTGTGGATTCTTAGCCCATGACACACGCACAAAGAAAACAAAAGTCTCTAAATGGTTGTTTAAATGAAAATATTTCTAAAATAGAGAGATTGCAAGGAGCTTGGTGACTCGGCAAAAATAAATTTGTAATACCATTAGATTCACGTCTTTCTGAGATTGTGAAAATATTTGTTTCGGGAAATCGTAAGTCAAAATTAGCCTCTGGTAAATTTAATATTTGTCTAAATGTCTTCGCATTCAAATGTATTCTCTTCATTCAAAACATAATTATTCTTATTTCTGAATCAAATGTTTCCATGCACAAATGAGCAATTTCCCTAAAATAAAAAACTATTAGCACACATGAAACATTCGCTAATCTAGTAGTCCAAATCTTGTCACCATTTTTCTCTTCCATTGGTGGATTAGCTTAATGCCCATATGCAATCGAAGAGTGGAAGTTCTCATCGATATCACCAAGTAAATTAAAGGTATCTATGAAAATATATTCTTCACTTTTTCTTCTAACCATATCTATTTCATAGATAAAAACACCTTTTGAGTAAATAATGTTCTTAACACCACTAGATTGCACAAATTTCTCTTTTTTATTATGTATATATTCACTAGATCTTACTTTTACAAACATAAAATTAGGTTTGATTATTGCAAGTGTGAAATATGTTACAAAAAACATTTGTCAATAAACAGAAATAACATTGAAAAAAAGCTTTCTTTATAGTACATGGAGAAGTGTGGATGATTTTCATTGTTTATAAGAAGCTTTCAAGTTTTCATTATGTGAATAACAAGATTGTTTATGTTTATATTATTGATGATATTTTAATTGAAAATAATTTTTCGAATTTCAGTTTGTTTACACTCTTGTGAGCCATATGATTAATTGATAAATACGTTGGCATTAAAGACTTTTATTGCTAATATTTTACTAAAAAATACATTTCACATATTATCGAATAAAATATGTCTCACATTATATGCAAAATTATTCAAATGAAATAGACTATAATGTCATTTTATTACATATGTACCATTGCTTTGAACAGTAAACAAATGCTTCTCCATTGATGATTTAGCAATCATGTTTCAAATATACTTGTTCATTGATGCTTTATAAATTACGTCAGCAAATAATAATAATAATAATAATTCACTACGGACTATTGCTAAACAACAAGCACAACATAACCAATTTACAGGAAAGCAAGTAAAATGATACATATACAACCGATTTCGTATAAACAATTTGTCTATGGATGATATATAGAGTTACAAAACAAATGAACCAAAATGTACCTGATACCAATATCATAAAATATGTATCTTTATTCGAAAATAGGTATTGTGTACAATTCTTATGCGAACAAGTAAAACACACAATTCTCATAACATAGTTTCGATTCCGACAACTATAATAAAACCATTCACAAGGAGCCTTCTTGTACAAATAACTATGAAATATATAAATATGCATTGAAAACATGCATTCTCCACCACCCCTAAAAAAATGAGAAAAAAATAATGATCAACAGATGACCAATGCAACTACCAACACATTATGTGTTAAAATTATGACAAAAGAGCTTTATACAAATTAGAAGATTTAATTTATGATTTTTAACCTAACAAGAAAAATGCATGAACAATTTACTTGTTATTATTATTATTATTGTTAAAGTTATCTCATAGAATCTATATAAAACTTAGACCCTTTGCTTTATGATTTACACAAAAGAACTAGTATGCAGAATAACGAATACAAGTTTTTATATGACAAAGCTTTGTACTTTCACATTCATTTTCCCCTTATCATAGTTCCCCCACACACTTGTTTCTGCATGATACTCATTTTCAAACAATAGATCCCAATTAAAATCACTCATTCCATTTTTATCACACGATTTCATATTTATATAAATTCATATGTTTGTTCCTCACACGAAAAATAGTTAAACATGGTTATTTTACATGGAAATGAGAAATATAGGGCTAAATGAAATTATGAACGAATGTTGCTACCAGCTGAGCAGCCTTACAGTACATACTTGAAATAAATTGCATAAACCTATGGATCTATGCAAAATAGACGATTTGCATAGAACATAAAAACATAAATTAAGACACTTCAACTTTTAATTATGCCTAAATGACATCTCTAAATAAAGTATAAAACATAAACATATATTTTACATGCCATCGAGGCTCAATTGGAAGTCAAAAAATCATTTTGTAATAATCATTACTGTAGAAAATAACGAACATTCAGTTGACCATGGTTTTTGCTTACATTTTCTTATATCATTAATTTGGAAAGCAACCAAAATTCAATCAACCATGACTTTTTCTCCTCAGAAAGAGTAACTTGTCTTTCTCCTCCTCACCAGAGAGATAAAAGTTGAATTGAAAGAAGGAATTTGACATTATTTCCTAACCACAGTTTAATCATCTTCATCATTATCTAAATACACTCTTATCAATGCAATATTGACATTCTACAACTAGGAGAAGTGACATTAAGCAATTTAACGCAATCCATATCTAAATATGAATAGATTACAATAATTTCTATAATATTAATAAATTCAAATTAAATAAAGTAGTCGATTATATTTCCTAATCATAGTTTAATCTTCCTTATTGTTCTCTAGATACACTGTTATCTAATCTAGATTATTAACCATCACAACGCCTTCAATGCAATAATGATGATGAACAATCTATGAAACTGATGGTAAGAAATGTTGTGGAATATTAAGCAATTACCATAATTTCTATAATAATCACAATTGAATTGAAATAAAATACCTAGTGCTATTCTCGAATCGATTGATATAAATTTGTTAAATTCGATGTGTAACTTATCCTCTTCGAACTAAAATAAAAATATTTCACGTACATTTCACACATGTGTATCAATATCGATATGTAAGTACTAATGATAAATGGAGTGCAACAATCGTCTACCAAAAGTAAAAATTCCTATGAATCTACTACAACTATAAAACTACAACAAATAGAACGTCCAATGAAAGAACTAAGTACTACAATGATCACACTAGCAATAGGGAATGCCATATTAATAATTCGGAGGAGATTTAAAGAAATATCTATAATGAATGAAAGGTTATATTGGTTTTTCGGTCAGTTATGTTCCAAGTGCACCAAAACACTCCAAAGAGAAGCCCTACAATTATCGAGGGCCCCTACTCAATCACAATGTTCTGTGTTAAGAATATGGGCATATGATGTAGTGCTAATGAACCAAAAATGATACACCTGTCATTAATGCTAGTATCATATCCCTGTCTTCTCAGTACATAACATTATAATCAACAAAATGAAAGATGTGGTCAATGATCCATCATATTGAATGAATGCAAGTAATTTTTACGAGATTCAATACTATTAATGATTCTGCATGGGGGAGAGGTAAAACACCAACTGTTTTCTTATCAAGTGTTTGTTTCTCATTTTTCAATTTATTTTGTCAATAGTATGGTAATGGTTTAAAACCCTACTACTCATGGGGTTTATTGAAGTAACTACTTAAGTTGACTGTATTGGGGTAAAGGTATCATGTGATCCCCTGGCATAAAGTTAAAGGGTTGGTTATTCCACTATTGTATGGGATAAGAAAGGCTATTTACCTATCCTTACATAACAACAAAGCATAAAGAAACTAATAGAAAGCCAAATGGAATCTAGTGTTATTTACACATTCATTTGGTTAGTTCATGTTCCCAAGTGGGTCTTGAATTCACTCCTCTTACCTGTCAGGGTCATCCATCTAGATTGCAGTCGCACACTTCTTGTTGGGATCTCGTACTATATTTCCTACACCCAACCATTGGGAGGACTCCTGCACCCTCAAGATTCGCCCTTCCATTTGGAATTGGTTATTCTCTACTTCATACCAATATATTGTCAACGAGGATTATGTCACGCTAACTCAAATGGGGGAATTTAGTTGTTTTTTAGAAATATTATTACATTTCATTATGCGAACATTTTATTTTGAAGAGTACAAAGTATGTGCGGGGGAGAAATTATGTGGGGATTTGATTTTTGAACTATGAATATTTGTAGAGGATGAAGTATTTGTGAAAGAACATAATCATTATTAAGGTTAATTTTCATTGTTCAGGGTTTTTACTATGTTTTTGTGCGGGAAAGCGAGTGATGCATAGCATAATTTTGTGATTATACATCTTTTTCATATAACCAATGCACAAACACTTTTGGTCACAACCACAGAACTGGTTGTATGGATGATGAAAGATGTAAATCTTCCCTTTCATAGTGGAATTAATTCATAGATCCACACTTATGCCTATTTACACAAAGATAACTATTAACTGATTAAAGAGTCCATTATGATAATGGAAGCTCTCGATTTTTGTAAGTTGTTTCTTTCCACATAGTTTCAATTAAATTTTTAAACAAGGTTGAAGTGAGGGATTAAATGATGAATTTTAATAACAATTTAAATAAAAAAATTATTACTCTGTGCCGAGTGGAAATTGAGAATAACCATCTTGTCAAACTCCACTTTGTGTCGAAGAGGGAAATAAGAATAACAATTATGTTGAAATTTTCCATTACTGGAAACATTCTAGTAGTGTTTATGATAAAGTAAATGAGACCCCTACTATATTAGGCTCACACCTAACTAGAAGTGGAAATCAGAAGAGATCTGACAGTTGTACAGAGTCTACTTTCCAATCTCATGGCTATGTATGCCATCAGAGAGATTGGAATACAATCAAAAAGATAATTTCTTTTAAGCCATGGTCACAAGATCTCTTCAGGAGATGAAAAAATGATGAACCAACATGAGTAGACAATAGAAGAAATTATTAAGTTGACAACCCATTTCATCCTTAAATAGAGAAATATCTACAAATAAGCTAAGACATTAGCTACGATAGTGAAAGTTACAATTTCAAATTTAGCATGAGAATGTTAGGCTATTTTGACACATAGAAAATAGAAAGTATAACTTCGTCTAGTGTAGAGTTAGGTAAAGTGTTTTTCTTTACTATGTACTTTTGTAACTTACAATCCAATGGTCATGATATGTTCTAGACATGAAGTGATCTAACTATTCATTCTCTTCTCAGTATTACCGACACTTGATCTGTGGCTTAACACTTGATTGGTCCATGATCTCCATTTAAATAGCATGGAGGGTCATTTGTAGGGTGACCGTTCATGAAAGAAGCTTATGTAAATTTTCTTTCTTTTACACTAATAAGTTGCCTGAAGTGGCTGCGTTGGATTGGGTCGTTGATTGTTTCCCTCTTTAAGTGTTTTAACCATGTCAAGAATACCAGCGTATTGATGTGTGATATATTTGTGGGTGGTGTCCTTTGGTGTTCTATCTAAGGAAATTAACCTGTAAATTCCTACCTGGTATCAGAGCTATTTGGGGGCCGCATCTGTTGGTGATCCAAATTTGAAGCCAGTATAACTACATCCGACTGTCATTTCCTAGATCTATTCTTTCTAACTGCTTTCAGGTTGAGTGGGTTTCTCTATTGTGTTAGGAGCATCTGTTCCAATGAGGAACCCCTCTCGTTTCATGGCAAAAGGTTTCCAGTAACCCTATCTACATCATTTTTAAGATCTGGAGGTATACAATGTTTATTTTTAGTTTTAGTTATTTTCTCTCTGTTTATTTCGATTTATTTATCCCTCTGTTTTTTATTACTATATTTATACCTTTCGTTTCTATGTATGCTCTTTGTCTTGTGACTCTGTGTGATCTGGGTAAATAAAAAATAAAAAGGAAGGATTTTTCTCATGTGTATGCTCTTTTTCGTCGCGCCTTAGTGTGATATCTAAAAATCAGAAACATTAATGAAAATATTTAGTTTCTGGCAAAAGCTAACTTCAAGCCATAAGGTTTGGTTTTTTTTTGCATGTCCGTGTTGGATTGTGTGGTTTTTTGTTTTGTAGGAAAAAATGGTTTTTCAAGCATGCAAGCACCCCAAATCTTCAGTGACTAAAAAAAAAAAAATAACTTCCTCTTTTCCAAAAATTACTAACCTTTTGAACTAGCTGACTTGGTCCAAAATTACTTTATGTGAATAGATTTCTTGAGTTCAAGTCTTTTTTTTCTTGAGTTATTTTTTCAAAAAGCACACGTATTTTATGTTTTAAAGTTACTTTGTGTAAAAGTGTTCTCACCCATTATAAAAAGTGAATCACTTACAATTTTAAAGTCTCTATATCTTTTATTTAAGTTACAATTTAGTGGGTAGCTCATAAAGTACCATTGTAAAAGTGACTTTCACTTATTTATAAAAGTGGGTCTATTTTTAACAGTGGCTAATAGTTAGTTTGGAAGGGTGGGGGGGGGGTAGGCGAAGGTGGGGTTAAATATAACATTATCATTCACCTCCACACATTCACGTACTTCGTCGGCATCTTCAACAACTTTTCTTAAAAAAACCATAACTTCTTCATCTAGAAGCCTTTTTCAGAGCCGTTCTTTTTCAATCAGCCTATTTTTTCGAGATATTTCCATTGGAACAATTAGGTTCAACACTATAGCTTCCATTTCTATTAAAATGGAAATTCCATGCCAACATATTATTAACAGCATCAACAACTTCCAATGGGTGTCCTACATGGAGGATTTACTTAGAAGTAAAGGTCGTTATAGAATAGCCTCAGGCCAAGAGTCTAAACCTAAACATGAAGATAGGGTAGTCAAATGGGAAAATAAGCAAGATCAAACACGTGGGTTGATAGTGATGTCTATGCCTCCAAACCTTAGATTGCATATCGTAGAATTTGATACCCCTTATGAAGCAATGAAATAGATCAATAAAGTTTTTGGAATTAAAAATGAAATTAGAAAATGAGTTGCTTATGTTGGACCCCAATAATTTTTCTTCCATTGAAATTTTTTTGTCCAAGTTCAGGACCCTTAGATTTCTCTTGTAGGGTGTTAAGGTTGAAAAATAACATGGTAGCCTTATCTATTCCATTCTTACTAAGTTGGGACCATCCTACACTGTGTTTGTTTCCACTTTTCATTCTTCTAGAGAAGCCTTTATTTCTCAATGACAAGCCTACAAGGCCCCTATTTTTATGCCTTTTGTGATTATTTAATAAGAGAACTAGAAATACTCTTACATCTTGGTCTTCTTAATCTTGAAAACTCTTCTAAGAAATTCTTAGCAGCCCAACAACAACCAAGCTCAAGGAATCCTAAGAAGAAGTATCCTAAAAGCAATGGTCCTAAAGAAAACAAGGGTCCTAAGCACTTCCAGTCTCAACAAAATAAAAAATCAATTCAACAAAATGATAAGGAAAATAAAAACAAAGGGAAGAAGAATGATAGGCATTGAAACTCTTGTAATTGAGATGGCCACTTAGAATCCAAATGCTTTAAGAATATGGAAGCCTTGGAAGCCGCAATGAAGAGTCATAACATCCATTTAGAGCATTTTTCAACTTCAACTTCATCTTAAGGAATAGCATATTCTGCATGTGGTTGTCAAGCATCTCAGTCTAGTTATGCACTAAATGTGTCTTCTTTTTCTCACACTCATGAGTGGCTCATTGATTTTGGAGCTTCTTATCACATGGCCAAAAACTAAGCCATGTTTTCGTCTTTAAATGATTATAACACCAAAAATATATATGTTGGTGATGATAGATCTCTTAGTGTTGTAGGGACTGGAACTATTCATCTAGACAATGGTCAATTTAATGATTTATTATGTGTTCCAACCTTATCCTGCAACCTTCTATATGTACATTAGATAACTCATTCAGGTGAAGGTAAAATTGCTAAATTTTCACCTCATGATGTTGTAATTAAGGACATAAGAAATCCTAGATAGATTTTAGTTATTGACATTGCTCATGATTCTACAAGGTTGTATAATTTTAACAACTTTGGGTGATCAACTCTTCCCTTGGTATTTGTTGCTGATAATGATGAAGTCAGCAAACTTTGGCATGAGCGATTTGGTCAATTAAACTATCGCTCCCTTCAAAATCTATGTAAAGGAAATATGGTGACAGGTCTTCCTATGATATCTTACAGATGGTAATTTGTACTAGGAAAAAAATCATTGGGATAGTTTTGAAAAATGTGCCTCTTGGTACACCTCAACCCCTTTACAAATTGTGCATAGTGATTTATGTGGTCCACTTCCAGTTGTTTCATTCTATGGCTACAATTATTTCTTAACATTCATTGATGATTCTCCAAACACACTTGGGTATACTTCTTAAAACTCAAGAGTAAAGTATTTGACATGTTCTTGGCCTTTAACGCCTTTGTTGAGAAATAATCTGGACATCAAATTCTTAAGCTAAGATGTGATAATGGCGGAGAATATGTTAACAACAAATTCGTCAACTTTTGCACTGAGCATGGAATTCAAATGCAACATATTCTTCCATGTACTCCACAACAAAATGGTGAGCTAAAAGGAAGAATCGCACCTTAAAGGAAATGTCTAATTGTATGCTTCAATCTAAAGGACATAGTCTTAATATTTGGGTAGAAGCAATTAACTATGCAAATTAAATAGTAAATCACACTCCTACTAAGGTTTTCAAGTATATCACTCTAGAAGAAGCATGGAGCTCAATTAAACCATATGTAAGTCACTTTCATGTTTTTCGAAGTTAAGCATGGGCCCATATTCCCGATGAGAAACATAAAGCCTTAGAACCTAAGAGTGAAAAATGTATTTTTGTTGGATATTCTGAAGATGTCAAAGTATATAGAATTCTTTCACCTAAGTCCGAAAATGTTATCATTAGAAGAGATGTAAAGTTTTCTGAAAATATATAGGCCTATGAGCCTAGTTCGGTGGATGTGCCACCTCTCTCTATCCCTTCTACCTCTAAAAATATTTCTTCTTCAGATGATGACAATGAGGATGACAATCCTCCCCCACCTTCTCGAGATCCTCCTTCAACTCCTTAGCTTCCAAAATGCATTCGTGATACTCGGGATGCAGCAGGTCCTCTTGCAGGTGATCCTACAGATCAGTGACGTACACATTCTCAGTTTTATAGAGACTCTTCTTTACTGGTTCAAGCTTCAGCAAATATGATCCTGACACCTTTGTAGAAGCTCTAGGCCATCTAGATTTGGATGCAGATATGAATGAAGAATATCTTTCATTATTGGCAAATGATACATGGGCTATTATTCCTCTTCCAAAGGGACAAAAACTTATTAGATGCAAATGGGTTTACAAAACCAAGTTAGGACCAGATGGAAAAATTGATAAACATAAAACTCATCTTGTTGCTAAGGTATTATCACAAGCTGAAGGCATTGACTATACTAAAACCTTCTCCCTTGTTGCCAAAATGAACTCTATCCACCTTTTTATTTCCCTTGCTACCTCTTTCAAATGCGAAATCCATCAGATGGATGTTAAATCTGCCTTCTTATATGGGGACTTGCATGAAGAAATACATATGGAACAACCTCCTGGATTTATAAAAATAGGTTCTAGCCTTGTACGTCAGCTTAAGAAATCCCTTTATGGTCTCAAGCAAGCCCCTCGGGCTTGGTATGCCAAAATGGATAGCTTTCTTTTAGATACTAGCTTTTCTAGGTGTCTTTCTGATAATAGTGTCTACACCAAGAAAGTGGGTAAGTCCCTTATCATTCTTATTCTTTACGTTGATGATCTTATCCTTACTAGTAGTGATCCAAACCTTATAAACCATGTGAAGTCCAGCCTTACAAAGTAGTTTGAAATGAAAAACTTAGTAGACTTACATTATTTTCTTGGTCTTCAAGTCTTGCAATCCAAAGAAGGTATTTCCCTTTCCCAGTCCAAGTATTCTTGTGATCTTCTACATCACTTTCACATGGAAGACTATAAGCCAATCCCTTCTCCCTTTCAGTATGGAGCCAAACTTTTAGTCACTTGTACTTCCCCTGAAGTTGATGCTACCTTATATCATCAGCTTCTAGGAAAACTTTTGTATCTGGCCCATACCGTCCTAACATTTCCTTAGTTGTTGGCCTTATTTCTCAGTTTATGAAAAACCCACATGAAAGTCATTGGAAAGCAGCTAAAATAATCCTTCGTTATTTTCAAGGTACAATTCACTTTTGGATTCATTACAGTGTAGAAGGATCTCATCTATTGGTTGGTTTCACTGTTTTCGATTGGGTTGGTGACCCTGATGATCGGAAGTCTACTGCAGGTTATATATTCACTCTTAGTTCTAGACCTATTACATGGGATTGCAAGAAACAAAGTTCCATTTCTCTTTCTTCAATAGAAGTAGAGTATTTGGGCACCGTAGAAGCTGGTAAGGAAGCCATGTGGCTTTGTCAGATCCTGTCAGAGTTTGGCTCTCAGCAGCAATGTTCGACTACACTTAGGTGTGATAATCAAAGTGCCACTCAACTATGCAAAGGTCCAGTCCAACATCAGTGCAACAAACACATTGAACTACATATGCACTTCATCAGAAAGCTCATTCATGACCATGTTCTTGAAGTGCAATATTTTCCAACCGATGATCAAGTTGCAGACATATTTACAAAGGATATCATAGAGAGACTTACTAAACTTTGATTTATGGTTGGAGTTTAGGAAGTTGTCAGTAAGGCAAGATATGCTTTAATTCCTCCTTCCTTCTTCCATTGTGTCATATTTGTACATCCTTCAATCCCATCCCAAGTTGTTCTTAGGGGGATGTTAGGATATTTTGACACATAGGAAATAGTTAAGTATAACTTGGTCTAGTGTAGAGTTCGGTAATGTATGTTTATTTACTATGTACTTTTGTAACTTACAATCTGATGATCATGATATGTTCTAGACATGAAGTGATATGATGATTCATTCTCTCCTTGGTATTACTGACACTTGATCCATGGCTTAACACCCGAATGGTCCATGATCTCTATTTAAAGAGCATGGAGGGTCATTTGTACAGTGACTATTCATGAGAGAAGCATATGTAAATTTTCTTTCTTTTACATTAATAAATTTCCTAAAGTGGCTATGTTGGATTAGGCCATGGACTGTTTCCCTCTTTGAGGGTTTTAACCACATCAAGAATACTGGTGTATTGATTTGTGATCTGTTTGTGGGTGATGTCCTTTAGTGTTCTATCTAAGGAACTTACCTTCTAAATTCCTATAGAGAACATGGGGAGTATAGATTGTGCTAATAAATGAAAATGCAATATGGGCTTTGGATTAAGGGCTACTCCCTTCTTGGTTCAGGGGAAGCAAGAAAAAGAGTTTGTGTCTGTAGTGTTGTTGCACCGAGGTGTTAAAAACAAATACTCAGGAATAGTAATAAAACTATAGTACTTGGGTGCACTCTAAGAAAAGACTGTCTCTCCATGACCTTCTCACCATCTAAAAACCAAGACAAAAACATCACCATTTCCAGAGCGCAAAGGATAGACCAAAAAGTATAACTATGTTACAAGTATTAGCAGGAAACCCAAAATTTAGAGATTATCGGTAAGAATTCAAGGAAAACATACGACCGACGATGACTAGAGATCATATTAACTACAACTGATGGAATGATAATTCAGATCTCCTAGAATCAAAGAATTAAATAAAAATTAAATCATGCCTATGTGTTACATAAAAATTAAATATAAATGGTAAGCATAGTGGAGGAATATGGTATTTTCCTACCCATGGTAGGAGGATAAAATAGTGCACCAAAGAAGAAGCCATAGTGACCAGAATTGTGAGCATGTCTACTACCTATTCTTCCCTGTTCAAGGTTGCAGTATTATCTAGTGACACCAAGGACATTAAACTGATGTCAAGTGAAAACCTAAAATAGCTACAGCAAATCATGTGGTGCTAAACATTTCCAAATTGTAGGTGTTCCCATTTTCCCCAAAATATCCTCACTATGAATGGGTTCCCTTGCAAATGATGAGAAGTGAGTAGCTGGGGTGATTTAGGGTTTGTGAGGAATACGATGAACCATCGTATATTCTTGAATCCATCTCTACCATCCATGTATAACCCTCCATGCCACACACCCATGGGAATTGGTGCATTGGCACCTTGGAATTGGCCTACTGATTCCCTAAGTGTACTTCTCCTAGTGTTTAATTACTTTGACAAGAAAAGGCATGTTTAATATATGGATGGTGAGAGATAGACCTTAAGGGAATGAATGAATCATAAAATTATCCACATAGATAGAAAAAAATTTGAATTAACATAATAAATAATCGACATAAATATTATCACTCTTTGGTTATGAAGTGGAATGGGATCTCTAAGAAAGGTACATGGGTTGGGAGGCATGGAGACAAACCATTCATTGAAAATAATTTCATAGCCGTATGACCTAGACCCCTCATACATTTGATTAAGCCTTGAATCATGTACCAAAAACTAAATTAGTTACCATAGTCAATAAAGGTACCAAATGAAAATCACGTTATCTCCTCATAATAAAACTATATACAAAGTCGAATCTATGCTAATGAAGGAGTATCAATATTGTACACATTAGTAAGCCATTGAGGGAGAATTTCCAAGTCATCATAGGGTTATAATGTTGGGAAATATAGGTAAGCTTAATGATAAGACATTACCTTAACGATTAGAAGATAGCAGTATCATGTGAGTGGTCCAAAGAGTAGATAATTAATAACCACGTGTGAGCAAACAAATGCATACTATGTAAATAATAATGGGGTAAGTAAGATAAGGGTCATCCCTATACCATTAGTATCAATTTATTTATATAAATACACCTCAGCATATGCACATAAGTAAAGCTTCATGGTGCAGAGAGAAAGATTGCAATAGTAATTAACCATAAGGCACATGTAAAATTTCCCAACCAAGGCATCTCGAGGTTTGGATATACCTCATAAAGTTAGGAACAATATAAGGAGAAGAGGGTGGTGATTTTAATTCGTCTATGATATCAAATTAGTAGACCATAACCATCACCTCCACAATTGTTCAGTACTAGACAATAATAATTCACGATTAGGTAGTGAATATCATACATTGTGGAAAATGCAATCCTTAAGTGGTGAAGTCAATCTTGGGAATTATGAATGGAATAATAAGAATTTTCCAAAGGGGATAAATAAGCATTATGTTATTATCAAAAATAAGTAGGAAAAAAGGTGTATATGAGTGAGAATCAAAGGTATGGTACATATGGTATCAGAAATGTAGATTCAATACATAAGCCTATGGACAACCCGCAACTATGAGATAGAAAGTATTAGTATATGAGGCAAATATGATTATATAAAAAATAAAAAAAATCATGGATACAAACTAAAGTATCTAAGTCAACAATGCTCAAGGTTAGTTGTGGTATACATTTTTTTTTTTAGATTTCTATAGCGAGATAAAAGAAATACTCCATTGTTTTAGATATATATATTATTATAGTAAGATTTAAGTCTGACACAAATTTCAAGACAACATAATCACCGATTCAAATTTTCACCTGCGATTGTTGAGCACCTAAACCATGTTACTCAATTTATTAACTGACACTGGAAATAAAAGAATGGCATAGTTTTATCAAAGAATCGTGAGTTTAGGGGAACCTTTTCTCATGTAATTTCTCAAGAAGAAGGTACTTAATTATAAAAGTATTGGATTTGACAATTTTGGTTACAGCCAGAATGGATATTTTTCAAAAAAATATAGATACTCTTTTCAATTTGGGTATGTCATGTGCACCTTTATTTATGTAGGCAGAAGAGTCTCATATGTCCGTTATACAATGTGTAATGAATTTGAATTATTGATTTTGATATAAAATAGCATATATCCTGGGAAAAGCGAAACACAAGGAAGAATGTAAATTTCTAAGTAATGTCCATGATACTACTGGTTACCCCAACTCGGTTGAGCCAGTTATAGATGTTGATATGTAACCTATCAGGTTACTGGCTCTCCTATTTGTGGTACTTTAAAAGTCTTCTTAGAAGACCAGAGTTGAAAGTGTACAATTGTCATTAACTATGTACATTTTGTGAATTAAAAAGTGAATATCAAATTGGATAATGTCCAATTTTAAATTTTTATTTCCATCTGTGTAGTATTAACGACATTGTCACTATGCCAACATGGTTGTAAATACATTTAATATGACAAGGTCACCATTGGTGTATATTACTATTAAGGAAATAAGGTTTGGAATATTTTCCATCAAAGCCTAGGTTAGGGTACTCATCCTAATTCATACATAGTATTCACCTCTTTATTACCAATTGGCTATTGCATTTCAATATTAGCAAAAAAGGATGGCTAATATTCAAAAGATATCATGGGAAATCAATTGGTTTTTGTATCTATATCTTGATTAAGTCCTATATATGGATATTTTAAGAGGTCCCTTTGGTAAAGGTCTTCCCAAAGCTGTAAGAAAATAAACGACTTTAGACTGTGGATGACAAACAACCTTAATAGTGAAAATGGCTATAAAACAATGTGGATCTACAACAAATGATAGAAACAAAACTTGCCAAAGTCCTAATCTATGCAACAAAAATAATTAAATAGAAAAATGGAATAGTAAAATAAGCGCAAATAACTCCAATAATCCAATGGAAACTAGATATAAAGAATATGTTTTGTTAGATGACACATGTGAAGGGAACAAATAATGTTACTGGTCCCCCTATGTGGGATGGGTTCTTCGCTATCCTCAATGTCTTCAGCTTTGTAGAGTCTCTCCCTTCTCCACAATTTGTAAACCAAGCAAAAAAAATGCTTGAGCTCAATCGGAACTAAAAAGAAAAATGAAAATGGTGAGCGACAATGATAATAATCAAAGATGCAACAGTGAGTGCAACAATGAAAATGATGAAAAGTGAAGAATGAATGTAAAGCCCTTTTATTCATAAAAAAATATTAGGTTATTCTCAAATAATGGAAGATAATAAAATACTATTAACCAAATTCTAGAATTAACCATTTGGAATGTTTTATTATATTTGGTTGGAGGGAAAAGTATTTATATTTTTTGAGAATATTTTCCAGCGTCAATCACATTCGAATGCATTTGTCGACACGTTTCTAACCAACAAGTTTGGTTCATCGTTAGGACAAGTTGAAGAATTAGATCCAGGCTACATGTTAAATAGACAGAGCATAAAATCCAATAGTTATATTTGACTGGGCAACGGCTATATTGAACTGGTTAGCTAGACTGGCTAACGACTATATTTGATTGGGAAATGGCTAACCGAACTGGACCAAAGGATAGGGACAGTAGAACATAATTGGTTAAATAGTTAGTAAGTTAGTTATATGCCTATTGCCATATTTAAATACAAATTAATCAATAGGAATTAATTAGTTATTGAAATGACCTATATTTAAGTAATATAAAAAAATATTTAGTTAGTTAATTGAAAGTTAGTTTAATATCAAAAATAAACTAGGTAATGTATTTAATCAATATGAACCAAAAGTATTAATATTAAATATATAAATACATTATATAATTAAGGTTACATAATTAAATAATTAGTAAACCAATAGTAAGTTAGTTTTACTTTTATTAAATTAAAAGGGGCTAATATTAAATTTACATATAATTAAATAGATAATGGAAAGTTAGTTTAATTTCTATATAACTAAGGTAACATATTCAATTAGTATGAATCAAAAGGGTTTACATTAAATTTATATAAGAGTTATACACTCATATTAAAATTATATAATTAAATATTTAGTTAATTAATTGTAAGTTAGTTTTTATTTATATTTAATAAAAGGGGTTAATATTAAATCTATATATATAATTAAAAATCTAATTGTAAGTTAGTATTGTTATTGTTATCACCATAACAACTAATCATTGCTAAATCTATTAATATATCTTATTAATAAAGCTATTAACATAAATATATACTTAAGCCTTATCTAATTAAATATATTAATAAAATATAATAAGAATAAATCCTTCAAGGATAACTTATTAAAGTAGTTGAATAAGGGACCAAGGATAAAAATTAACTAAACCAATGGGGAGAAAGTAAGAAGTTTGTTTTAAAGTAGGTTAGTTAATAGCTCTCATCTTAAAAAATCGTTCATCAATAATTAGGAAAAGAAAGTTTTTATAAAAGGATTTTTATTTATTAAGAAAGCAATAAAGTTTTCAATATTAATCGAGAGGAAGGGAAAGAGAATAGGCAAACAAAAAATTAAAACATAAAATCAAAGGTACGATAAAAAAGGAAATACCGACGATCCAGAAAACGAGGGGGAAAGAAAAACATAAGGAGTGAGAGCAGGGGAAATAGCTAGGAAGAGAGGTTAGGGATCCAACAACTACTAATTTTCCAGCCATCATCTCTATTGAGATTGTTTAGCCTTTTTTATATCTCAATGGCTTCCCTAAATTTTTGGTGATGAAACTGAGCAACCCTAGCAATAGCACGAGCCTCCTGAATACATACGTGATGTTTCATCTTTTCAGCATGCTCTGCTAAGGCGGAAGACCGGATCTCCCATGCTTTAAGTCAGTTGAGTGCTCATTAATCCTCTGATTAACAGAACGACCAGTGCTATCAATGTATGGGGTCCCATAGGAACAGGGAATAACATAGACACCTTTCATGTCGTTGGGGTCGACCAGGTCCTTTATCGGCCGAAGGGAGCTATGGATTATGTTAAGGGGTCTAAAGGTAGAGGGAACATTATGCTTCCTAAGAATCCTTGCAATCTTATTAGTAGTCCCTTGTATTAAAGGAAGTTGAACCCCTCAGACTCAATCTTTAGGGTTTTTCTTGACCAATGAATTCCTGTTGGCTTTAAGGAATGTTTTCTGATCGAGGTGCCTACTATAACCATTATTAAATAATAGATAAATAACTGATTTGTTTATCATCTCAAGGAATGTGGTTAAGGAATAATAAACAAATAATGATTTATTTAAGTATTCCTAGGGGATTTAGTCAAACTTTACGAGGAATAATAACTAAATAATGATTAATTAATTATTCCTAGAAGAAATAAGATAAGTAATGATTTATCTATTTATTTCTCACTGTCGGGTCAAATATGACAAGGAATATTAGTTAAACAATGGTTTAATTAATTATTCCTAGAAGATAATTAAATAAATAATGATTTATTTAATTATTCTTCATCAGTTTAACTAGAAATAACTTAACAAATGTGGTTTATTAAGTAATTTATTATAGTGAAAGCAATTTTACTATGGTAAAATTGACTCTACATGGTGTACTTCGATCCATCTAGTAAGTTATGGCTAGATGATCAGTTTTTTGGTGATAACAGATTGCCCCCCAACATAAGAGTGTTAGGAGAAAAACGTATGACCGAAGTACGTTGTAAGGACACAATCACTAGACACCAAAGGGTAGTCAAAGAGAGAGAGAGAGAGAGAGAGAGAGAGAGAGAGAGAGAGAGACCGATGGAGATGAATCGAAAGAGGATAGTGACTAAGCGGGCGAGACCAACTAACTGATGTAAGTATCCTTTTATGTTGTGATAATTGGTCTTAGTGAGGCAAGGAAGGCATACCTATACCCATCGAGATAACTCAATACAACAAATAATAATGTGCCTAGAAAATTGAAATTGAGCACTAAAGTACATGATGAATGCTACATGACATGCTGGCATAAATGAGACAAAAAATAATACAATGTATCCCATATACATAATGGACCTAGAAAAAACATGAGCCAGGACTGAATACAATAACATTTGAGTACATGAGATATAATGGCCCTTCCCTCAAAAAATGGGTGGGAGGGAGCATACAACAACCAAAGAAGCCTTGCAGAATAGGAAAGGGCTTTGCAAAATTGAATGGATCATCTAGAGGAGACATGCATGCTATAAACGCTGCAAGTGGTAGGAACCAAACCTATCAAATCTACGGAACTGCATTTGAGGCTGTAGCATAATATGAAGTCATCTGGGCATGTCGGGGACTACCTCAAGGGCCACCCCCTCATGAGGTTTGAAACATCTCACACACACACCTAGGAATCACTGGTAAAATATATTTCGCATTGGACCATCAAGTGTATGAATCATAAGCATGAAATAACCAAGTCAAAGGGAAACAATGATACCCTTCGCTTGATATGAGGCACCAAATCAGAGTTGAAGTTGGAACCAAGATACACCGCCCTCTAGCATGTTCTTCTGGAATAGATATGTTGATGTCGACAGAATATGGCTTGCCATAGGTGAGGAAATGAGGATCGTCAACTAAGGCATGAGGGAAAATAGTAATGTGAATGATGGAATGACACCAGGGAAAATGGGACTGAGGGACAAACAAACCACTTACCTTGTCATAGCAGAAAGTGCATAGTTGACCTAGTAGTGATTGACTTGAATCCGGAGGGGATGGTGGACAATATGACTGAAGGAAAAAATGGGCAACATGGTATGAATGGTATACAAATATGGATTGAATATTATTGTTAAAGATCCATTTGGGCACATCACTCCCATCATTCAGATCAGTACCATTAGGGCTCATCAAACCCTAACTCAGGTGCTACATGCCCTAGATAAGTCACCACTTTGAATGTCTCCCTCCCTGAGAGTTTCTTGGCATGAAGCCCTCCAGAATTGCCTCTTTGAGGGACCAACGTATCCTTGGTCAGGGGTAAGTGTGCTTTGTGTAAGTAGGCCCATGTCAGGGTGATTTTCAAACCACTTAGGCCCACTTCAACCTGCATTGGGTGAGTTTGAGCGAAATCATCATAGGGTTCTGGGAATATTCTTACCTTCTGGAGCCATCTAGAAGATTCCCACAGATAATATCTCCTATGAGCTCGAAATTGTATAGGGAATGAGTTAAGTAACCTCCTATCCTCTCATCTTTTTCTCCATGGAAACTAACTCTATGTTTCGAAGGCCATTCAATAACCTGATTTATGACCAAACCTCCTCCATTTGCCTATAAATTGAGCACTCATCTAAGTGATCATGTGCTGGACTTTGAGAATTTGTAAGGAGATAATGTTGGTGTGAGAATTGAGAGTATAAGCAAGTGTTGTTATGCTGCCAGAATGTTGTGCTATTGATGTGATGTTGGTTGGAACCTAAGCTAGAAGAGTGACAATGGATCAAACTTCAAGGTTGTAATTCTTCCTTCTACTTAATAAAGTTGTTTACACCCTTTTCCATATGCTTATCTTGATATATGATGTTTATATGTGTGAATGTATCTGATTCCATTTACTTATAGTCAATATATCTCTTAATTTGATTGGTTCTCTGTCTTCTGTTTATGCTTGCAAGTAATTTTTGAGCGAGTTAAGTTCAAGAAGGAGCGATGGGAGTAATAAAAAGGAGTCAAAAGGAAAGTGAAAGAACAAGTAGGTCATTTGATTCCCTTTGTCTTATTTATCATCTATAGAAAAAGGATAAGCACTTTAAATTTGTTGTTCTAGGTATAGATACCTACCTAGGGAATTAGTATTTATCCGTAGATGAAAAATTCCTCATAACAAATTGGTGACTCCACTGGGGAATGATCATCACTCCAGTAGTTTACCTTCATCCTAGAACTCCTAGTAGACTTTAATTGTCTTCAGTGGTCTAATTTTAGCCTTTTTGAAGTTTTTTGGTCAAAATTTGCACTAGAATGCCTACTTTAGGAATGTGTTGGAATCAATGCACCCTTGGTCATGGTACAGTGTGCTTACCAGTGCACCCTTGGCTTAGAGATAGTGCATTTCAGTGCATTGTCTCCCATTTAGACCTGCACTTGTCCACCTTAGGTGAAATTTCCATCTTTGGATTGGGTTTTTTCACCAAATTTCCTTATGTTTCGGTGCTGGATTATCAATGAATGTTATGTCTCTGAAATCAACATTGTATTTCCTTTGCTAGCCCTACTTTGGCCCTGATTGTTTGGTGTTTCTTAAATGATTTCTTTATCACTATCAATTCATTATCAAAGTTAGATTATAGTTAATTAATCTTTGTTCAAAAGAAAGTGTCGTAAAAGTCTTTAATTCTCTCGAAAATGAACTGTTGTAAAGTCTTCGTTCTTGCAAAAAGATTGATTGATTGTATGTGCATTAGCTTCCTTTTTGTTCATCTCAACATTAAGGGAATTGAAAAGAAAAACTTGCATCGTGCATTGAATAGTTTGTGAATGATTGATAGGAATAGCTAGGGAAATTTGCATTAGATGTGCTCTATGCTCTTTATCAAAGATTTGATTGCTCTATCCCTCACTAGCTACAGTTTTCATTGTTAATTGAACGAATGAATGTTTCTCATAATAGTTGCCTTCTAGGAATTGCAAACATACATCACATGGTGAACCTTGAAAGAAAAATTACAAAGAAGATCAACTTAAAATTCATCTTAATTAACCTAATGGAGCATTGTAACTTAAAACATAACGTGGAGAGGTTCTAGGCTACATATGTGTTCCAACATTGTAAAACATATTAGTTGTTGCTAACTTGTCTGCGATACATCTTGATGTGATACCTCATTCCATGTATGTGATTATATCGTAGCTCGTCCATGTACCTTTCAGTGTATAGGGCGGTGTTACAGTATGTAAAGTATATGGGAATGCTCTCACTGTGCAGTTTCGCATTAGACAACACTAATAAGGATTGGGCCTCCACGTACTTTCGGGTATATATGGGGGGACAACACTAGGTTTTTGTCCATCCTTAGGTAACCGAGTTAGCCACCTTGTACACTGTGATACACCAAACACAACATTCATGGAGATTGCCTGCTCATACTTCTCAGTTCGCTGGGAGGTATTCTGTAGTCCACAGTTTATTTGTAATCCTTTTGCCTAGATTATCCCTCTTTTCTTTTGTTATGTTATTTTGATTAAAATAAATTAATTGACCAAGGATAACATCCTCCAAACTCACTCCTTAGTTGATCTTAGGTTGAGACATATGGCAACAATTCCAGAGTCCACTAATCAAGGAATTCCTTTTCATGGGAATCCTAATCCTTTTCCTCCTTTCGAATATATTGGTACTCCTTATGTGGCTACATTATCCCTTCCGAGATTTACCATTGGCTTGTCAGTATTGTTGTTTTCAACCTTCTTGGTTTAGAATGTCGTGATTTCTCCATAATCGAGTACTCCAACTGGACAAAATCAACCTCCAATTGATCCCAAAGTTGACCCTTTGCCTTGTTTGTTGGTTGTTTCTTCCTCCCCTTCTTCCTCTTCACTTAGTGAAAGTATTGATACTAGTAAGCAAGTGGCTAAGAAGAAGAAGAAAGGGAAGAAGAAGAATCCAATTCAACAGGGGGGCAACCAAGAAACCATTGCTTCGAATGAAAATTCTAATGAGAAACCATCCCATAAGCCTCACAAAGTTTGATATCCATGAAATCTTTGTACGGGAGACCATCTTCTTCGAAATTGTCCTGATATTCCTCATATCTTAGAAGAATGGCCTTCTCATGCACATCATATTGTGTCATCAACTTATCAAGATCATGCTCGTGACACACCATCAGCTAGTGGTAGTAAGGTTCATGGATACAAGGGTAAATTTAAGTTTCCCTGTAGGTTATGTGAACGGAATCACCCCATTCACCTTTGTCTCTATCTGGATGAATCCAAAAAAGTGTTGGATAAATGTCCTACTTCTTCGTAGTGACTTCCATCTGGTTACAGGAGACTCTCCCTTAATCCTTCACTAGTTGATAAAGTGACTGACACAAATCAACCGTCGGTCAAAGCCACTATCTCTGAATGTGAATCGCATGAGTCTATACCTGACAAATCATAGGTCGAGGAAACAGTTGACCTGATTTCACCTTCAGTTAATCGTACCTTTCTTGTAGAGAGTGAGTATGATAGCACTCAGGTTCTCTTCATTTATTTAGATTCAAATGAGCTTGGTGGCAACCCTCCTGTTCGAACAAGACATAAGGAAAATCTTGTTGTTCTCATAACTCAATGGGTTAATTCTTCCATTCTTACGGTACCCTCTCCAAGTAGTCTGGTCACTTCCATTGATTGGAATGGACTGGCAGTATGACATCTTCCTTATTATGTGCCTTTCCAAATCATAGTACATGTTTGTAATATGATTTTACCTGGCACTATTATAGATGAAGGTGCATCTATGAGTATCCTTTCCTCCAATGCTTGGCAAGCACTTGGTTCGCTGCCACTCGTGCCTGTGACCCATAATTTTTTGGCTTCTAATAGAGGAATCAATCAACCATTAGGGATCCTTCCTTAGTTTCCTAGTACTTTGGGAGGAAAAATTGTCTACCTCAATGTGATGGTAGTCCCAAGCCCTTCAGATTACAATTTACTTCTTGGGTGCAACTATGTTTATGACACAGGAGCTATTGTTTGTACACTCTTTTGAGTGATGTGTTTCCCGCATGAAGGGAGAATTGTCACTGTTGACCATCTTTCATTTTCCGATCCAAATATGGCTTCTAATCAGCCATCTTCCCTAAATGGTCCTTTTTTCGTAATGGTATCTTCCACACCACGAGTCAAATATGTGGCAACCCATTCCATGCGTACATCAACTGACGATCAATTTCGTGATGTTGTACATTATGTACTAGGGGCACTGGAACTAGATCTCTCTAATGGATTCCTTGCTATGGATCCCTTCCAGAGCATTGTTCTCCCATCTGATGAGAACCTCTTGGAAGTCATGACCTCTTATGGCTCATGAATAAAAGAAGATGAGGATAGTTCCTAGTCTTGTGTCAACCTCATTAAAAAATGGAATAGAGGGTCAGAGGATAGTTCTTTTACTGTGTCAACTCATTAAAAAATGAAACAAAGAGATTAGCATAGTTCATTGTCTTGTGTCAAGTTGATTAAGAAGTGAAACAAGGAATATGAGCATAGTTCCTTGTCTTTTATCAAACTCGTTAAAAAATGAAACAAGGAATATGAGGATAGTTATTTTACTATGTCAACCTCATTAAAAAATGAAGCAGGTCCCAGAGCATAGTTCCTTGTCTTGTGTCAAGCTCGTTAAAAAATCAAACAAGGAATCTAAGCAGAGTTCCTTATCTTGTGTCAAGCTCGTTAAAAAATGAAACAAGGTCCCCTGAAGCGAAGTTCAAATTTGAGTCTTTCATTAGATCTCATACAATCCCAGTCGAGTCTTTCACTTAATCTCATAAATAAACCTTCATTCCATCCACCTGATAGCCACAAGTAGTGTACTTAGGTTAATTCAATTAAGCTTGGGGGGCATGCACCTAGAATCGAGTCATCATGCTGGGGGCATGCAAATTAATCAAGCATAGTTTTTTCAAGCTTGTGTAAACATGAAACTAAATCCAAGCATAGTTCCCTATGGTTCAAGCTTGTGTAAAAATGAACCCATCTCCATTTTAGCCATCGTGATTTCCATTTTATCAACCTATTTCGTCAGATGAGCCTTGGTTTTTCTCCTTCCATCGTCACTATCTGCTTGGCCGATCATACGCTTTCAGTTGGTTGTTTACCCTTTTCGAGGAATAGTTGCAATGAGTGGTCCTATTAGCCAGCCATCAACACATTTTGAGAAGTTCCAACATCATCAGAAGTAGTCTCTATCCTAGACACCACTCGTTCCTCAAAGTGGAGTCCTCTTTAAGCTCTTTTCAGACTCTTGAAATATGAAAATATTGCCGATCACTTGTCCTTTTAAGCTCGTTAACGGATTGGAAATGACATCTAATAAGTATAAGTTTAACCCTTTTTTGGACTGAGATAGATTATTTACGAAAAAGGAATATGTTGACCAAACATGGTCAATAGGTTCTCTCTTGTATTGTTTTACACTTGTTCGGGCTTGAGAAACAAATCTACGAAAAAGAACTTGTGGAGTTTTCTTTTTGTTCCTTTTCAAACTCTGTAAACATGAAAAGGACTGAGTTATCATTATCGTTAAACTCTTTAAGACATAAAATAGCGACAAACTTGTCCATCATGAAAAGACCAAGTTTCACCTTCTCTATACTCATTAAAACTTCACATAGCGATGCATTCATCCGAAGGGTGGAATTATACATCAAGCATATGTTATCCTCCTCAATCTTGATAAAAATAAAGAGGTACTAGTTAGTAATGACTGGGGAAAATGGGAAAAGGGGTAAACCACTTTATGGCAGCAAGTCGCTCTTGAACATGACACTTTCACTTCATCATTGTGATTATTTGGGTTGGGTTATCTGCTTGATGGTCATCATACCTTGGTCTATCATACCATCCATTACTTTTGTTTTGAGTCAATGCTACCAATCCATTCAATGTCACCAATAGTTCAAGAGAAGTCACTCAGTTTGAAATTCATCCTTTGCAATACTCATAAACCTTCATTTTCATGACCGCCATTCCTAAACCTTGTGTCGTTAGTCACATTCTATCTCAAAAAATCATTACACTTGTTTCATGTTACTGATGTGGGATACATCAAGGCCCTTCTGCGTTGAGTCTCTTCTTGTCGACATCAGCACATTATCCAAGAAGTTGACTTAGAAACACCCTTCCAGTACCTTGAGGCTTGCATACATCAATGGCAGGTTTCTTGCTTCTGGCGATAGGTTGACATAACTGGCCTTCGATCAAAAGACTTTTTATGGTGTTCGACATCAAAACTGTAGGTTTTAACCCCATACAGAAATTACCTGCATACGAATTCTAAATCACAGAAAAATAAACAATGCGAGAGCATAACACATAAAAACACATATGCACAGAGAATTTCCCCTGGATCCTAAAACTGGGACTACTGTCTTGATTTTTCATTATGTTCCTTTCAATGTTACAATATATATTTATACATGCCGAAGCATCCAATACCATGGACCAAAAACCATCGCGTCCAAAACCATGGACCGAAAACCATCG
>APFE030258803.1:184720-230354 GCA_000404065.3 Pinus taeda
CATCGCGTCCAAAACCATGGACCAAAAACCATCGCGTCCAAAAAACATGTGCGAAAATCATGCACAAAACCATAGGTGGGTCCGCCCAACCTAACATAGGGTCCAAAACCAAAATTTTCCGGGGCACTGTCCCGGACCCCTTAAAGTGGGGTTACGGGTACCCCTCAAACCCCCTATTAACTGTGTGGAAAGAATATAACACAACCCAACAAAAACATCGATTCACACCATGTAAAATGTACTACAATAGCTTGAGGATCATTATCATTACCAGTGATTTCTCTCACGTCTGTTAATGGCTTACATTATTAGCTGGTAATCAGATGGTGTCTTCCCATGTTCGACTTCAAATCACATGTTCGCATGGTTAGACTCATACTTGAGCAAGCCACTGAGCAAGACAGAAGAGCCCAAATCTAGTTTTCTCCATCCGGTCTATGACTTTAGGAAATGTACCAAAATCATTTGTACAATGGCATTACATTGATGGTCATCTAATCATGGGCCTATATCTGTAGATGACTATCTATGTACTTGTAATGAAAGTTTATATTCTAAGCATGGGTATGCCTTACCTCAGCGATTCATGAAAAAAAATCAAAATATCATGATATTATGTATTGTAATTGATGCAAGTCGCCATCCACTTCAAAACCTCCTCATCACATCATAAAGCATATCACTCAAGATCCTTATTTTCGACTTCATGCTTTAGGGGGTAGCTATTACAGATCCATTTGGGCACATCACTCCCATCATTCAGATGAGTACCATTAGGGCTCATTAAAACCTAATTTAGTTTCTACATGCCTAGACAAGTCACCACTTTGAATACCTCCTTCCATAAGAGTTTCTTGGCTTGAAGCCCTCTAGAATTGCCTCCTTGAGGGACCAACACAGCCTTGCTTAGGGGTAAGTGTGCTTCAGTGTAGGTAGACCCATACCAGGGTGCTTTCTAGAGCACTTAGGCCCACTTTGACCCACACTGGGTGAGTTTGAGCAAAATCATCACAGGGTTCTCGTAATATTCTTATCTTCTGGAGCCACCTAGAATATTCCCACACTTATCATCTCCTATGCTGAAAATTGAATAGGGAATGAGTTAAGTAACCTCCTATCCTCTCATCCCTTCCTCCATGGAAACTAACTCTAAGTTTCAAAGGCCATTCAATACCCTCATTTATGACCAAACCTCCTCCATTTTCCTATAAATTGAGCACTCATCTAAGTGATCAGGGGCTGGACTTTGAGAATTTGTAAGGAGATATTTTTGGTGTGAGGATTGAGATTATAAGCAAGTATTGTTATGCTACCAGAGTGTTGTGCTATTGATGTGATGTTGGTTGGAACCCAAGCTCAAAGAGTGACAATGGTTTGGACTTCATGGTTGTAATTCTTCCTTCTACTAAATAAATTTCTTTACACCTTTCTCCATATGTTTATCTTGATATATGATGTTTATATGTGTGAATTTATCTGATTCCATTTACTTATAGTCGATAGATCTCTTGCTTTGGTTGGTTCTCTATCTTTTGTTTATGATTGCAGGTACCTTTTGAGCAAGTTAAGTTCGAGAAGGAGCGATGGGAGCCATACAAAGGAGACAAAAGGAAAGCGAAAGAACAGGTAGGTCCTTTGATTCCATTGTCTTATTTATCATCTGTAGAAAATGAATAAGTGCTTTAAATCTGTTGTTCTAGGTATAGCTACCTACCTAGGGAATTAGTATTTATCTGTCGATGCAAAATTCCTCATAACAAGATCCATTTGGCCATATCACTCCCATCATTCAGACCAGTGCCATTAGGGCTCATCAAACCCTAATTTAGTTGCTACATGCCCTAGACAAGTCACCACTTTGAATGCCTCCTTCCCTGAGAGTTTCTTGGCCTAAAGCCCTCCAGAATTGCCTCCTTGAGGGAACTGCACAGCCTTAGTCAGGGGTAAGAGCACTTAAGTGCAGGTAGGCCCATGTTAGGGTGATTTCCAGAGCACTTATGCCCACTTTGACCTATGCTGGGTGAGTTTGAGTGAAATCATCGTATGGTTTTGGGAATATTCTTATCTTCTGGAGCCATCTAGAAGATTCCCACACTTATCATCTCCTATGAGCTCGAAATTGGATAGGGAACGAATTAAGTGACTTCCTATCCTCTCATCCCTTCCTCCATGGAAGCTAACGCTAAGTTTGGAAGGTCATTCAAAACCCTCATTTATGACCAAACCTCCTCCATTTGCCTATAAATTGAGCACTCATCTAAGTGATTAGGGGCTGAACTTTGAGAATTTGTAAGGAGATACTGTTGGTGTGAGAATTGAGAGTATAATAAAGTGTTGTTATGATTCAAGAGTATTGTGCTATTGATGTGATGTTGGTTGGAACCCAAGATGGAAGAGTGACAATGGATCGGACTTCATGGTTGTAATTCCTCCTACTTAATAAAGTTGTTTTCACCTTTTTCGGTATGTTTATCTTGATATATGATGTTTATATGTGTGAATGTACGTGATTCCATTTACTTATAGTCGATAGATATCTTGCTTTGATTGGTTCTATGTCTTCTTTTTATGCTTGGTAGTAATTTTTGAGCGATTTAATTTCAATAAGGATCGATGGGAGTCATACAAAGGAGACAAAAGGAAAGTGAAAGAACAATTAGGTCAGTTGATTCCCTCTGTATTATTTATTGTTTATAGAAAAAGGATAAGCACTCTAAATCTATTGTTCTAGGTACAACTACCTACCTAGGGAATTAGTATTTATCCGTAGATGAAAAGTTCCTCATAACAATTGTGACATGATATAATGGGAAACAAAACAGACTCCATGGATTCAAAGGTGACTCATCATTCTCTGAACAAGGGTGACTCGATGATGCTGCCATAGAGAATAGGCCCGGTGTGGACCATGAAAACATGAGAAAATTATGGTTGCCCATGAAAAAAATCAAAACATGAGATGACAAGCACCGAGGGATGGTGGTCCCCAAGGTACAACCGTCACATATGAAGAAATTTGATTTTAAGAGGCAACAAAGTGACCCTGCTTGGAAAAATGGCTTTTGGGTAAAGTGTCAAATCATCAAAAATAAATAGAGACTCATTAGAGTGCTAGATGAGAGATTTCCAATGGTGCTAATGGTTTATCAAACCAAGCTATTGTTTGGTTGAAATGGGGGATAGAAAAAACTGTGGGTTTTTCTAGAAATGGGTTTTTTCCCTCGAGTTTAATTCATTTTCACATTGAGCTTTGCTGAATTTGGAGAGGAGGAAAAGGCCCTAAACCTTATGGTGATCATAGTAGACAAAATGATCATCGAAATCAGGATCTACAACTTTCAGCAAAGTGGCCTTACTTGTCTAAAGATGGCCGTAATGCTTCTTGGAATGATGATTCCTGGTGAAGAATTAAAGGAAGAGGAAAATGAGTATGAACTACTAGAGGAGGTCTAGAATCATGCTCACCCACTAAGTCAAACATGGGGACTATGTTGTAAAGGTGGTATGACATAGAGTAGAATATTTGAAGATATGGTATCAAACGTCTGCGATATACGATGTGAATATGGCTCGCTAGAGAGGCTGGTAGGAAAAACTATCCAAGGAATGGGAGGATAATCGACCATACCTAGATCTGGTGGGATCTAGGCTGGGACTTATGTTAACCAGTTGAGAAGATGACCAAGGGAAAACCATCACACCACCAAGCATGGGATAGTGCCCGCAAGAATATGTGATAGGGGGGACTGATCTGGTATGTAAAGGTGGGAATGATGCCCCTTGGAAGGAGGAGCTTGTGGAGTGCCATTTTGTTCCGAGTGCTAAAAAAAGGGATTCAAGCATTTCTTCCCAACTTGGCACGAGATCCTCCAAAGGATGATAAAGGGATGTAGGGGTCTATGTGCCACCCAGTATGATATGGGCGTACCAGATGTATTTAGAGTGGTGGACTCCAAATACATTTATTTTTATATGTTGATACATAATGTGGTTATGCATCTTTAATAGGACAATGATGGTTCATCATGTTTTGTGTTTATGGTTTCCTTCTATGGTATACATGTGATAAATTCCAATCTAGAATGTTATTTGCAATGGTATCTACATAGTTATTTTGGGCTCTAGGGACATGACTGAAAGTAATGGTTTCAAATTCACGTACCAACATCTTAACTCATACATATTTTCTAAATAGGACTTGTATATTCTCATGTTACACACCATTCAATTACATCACAAGTAGCAAAGAATCTAAATTAACATGAAGATGAAGGATGCGATGAGTAAGGGAAACAACTAACAAACCTATCATTGCATCATATTCAGTGTGGTTATTGAGAGCATATCCAATGCACATGTTGTTAACGTGGACTAACGTATGCAAGGGGATAAATATGGCCCTTGTTGCCAAGGCTAGATTATTGGAGAAGTGACTTGTACTGTCGGCATAACTGATATACAGTGTGGATGATGGATGCATCTGAAAGGTGCAAAAAACAACAAAAGAGATGATGAAACCTACCTAAATGCATGACATAAATAATTACATGCAAATCAATGGGATATGCTATGGGTAAAATTTCTTGAGGTAGAGTGCATGGTGAGGATTAGGAATAAGTTGGCCTTCGAAATCATCTAGAAGATATGCCCACTTACCCAAGTCCTTACAAGTGATGTAAGGTCCTAGCCATAATGATGAGTGAGACAACGCTGAAGGATACAATCAACACCGCGACAATAGAGGTCATCACCAATGAGAAGATAGTGAGGGGCCTAGTATCAGATACGTTGTCGATCATCATGAGTAAGATGGGGGGAAAACTTCTGGGCTCGCAAATTTTTGATGAAGTACACATGATATTGCATATCGTCCCAATGGTAATCATGGGTAGTCATGGCTTCCATGATGTCCTCATCAAAATGGAAGATGGGTGGATAGGAGGAAGATTGACTACATTATTTGGCAGCACTTTGTGGTGCATCATCCAGAGAAAGAAGGTTCACATACACGTCAAAATGGTAGACGACAGGCTAGTAGATGGAAGATCTACCAATGCTTAGACAGGGGTTTCCGATGACAGAGGTTCAAGAAAAACACGCGTAGGAACCTCAGAGGGGTTTTCCTGCAAAGATCTAGAGGATGACGATAGGTACATGATATGGACCATGGAGTTTGTCATCTCGACATTAGGGCGAAGGGTCATGATGGTTGAACCAAAGCCCCCTTGTTCTAGTGAACTAGTGGTACCAGAATCCACAGGTAGAGGAGTAGATGATCCACTGTGAGTTGCCTCGAATTCTCGAAGCACATGAAGGAAGTCACAAAATTTGTTGATACGAGGGGAAAAATGGGAATAGTGGCCATAATGATCACAAAAATCATAAAGGTGATTCATGCACAACAATTTTAGTCTCTTGGTTGAATTAGTTAAGGTAACTTAGGCCTCAGGTATGTTAGACTCAGGAAATGTACCGTTGACTAATGGTTTGACACAAGGAAGCTTGGGACAGCTACTCATGGCATGCCTAACAACATTACATAAATCATACAAAGGTATCAACTTTGGAGCCTTGGGAGATGAAGGTGCTTGGGGATCCTTGTCCTTAGGTTCCTTCTTCTTGGCTTTGCCCCCCTGTTTGGATTCTTTTGCAACAGGAGTGGCTTCTTGCTAAGTTTGTAGTGGAACTGGAGCAGCAACATGGGTTGTAGGGACTGGTTGAACCAAGCTCAGAGCATGATATGTTCTGAGATGACCAGGTGGAGTGCTCGCTAGGGGATCAATGTACTAGACTACGATCCCCAATGTGATATCAGGGAGACTCAACGAAGCCATGATATGGACAAAAAATATTTCAGGAGGGGGAAAGAAGAAAGGTATGTGTCTTGCAGGATAATGCCTAGGAAAAATAGTTCCTAGATGGTTAAGACTTGGAGGAAGAGTTCTTGGTGGGAACAAAGGAGAGGCGCCCACAAAAGGAGGAGGTCCTGGAGGGGTGGATCCAAATGGCTTAGCTGATGTCGCAACATAAGGATGTTGTGGAGCTAATTGTTGACCAAATGTACCAAACTACCTTTGAGCAACCCGTGACACTTGTAACATGCAAAGACTCGATGAAATAGGCTTAGAGATCGAAGGGGGAGGACTAGGGAAAGAACCTAACAAGGTGGAATCTTTGTAGACTCTGGGTGAAACATTGGTGAGAGGAGTGACACACTTCTTGTTAGATATCGATGAGATAATAGGCATAGGGGAGGTCAAGGATGATGTCTTGTAGTACATCAACTGATTGATAGTGACAATATTCCTTTCATTAGGGAAACACATCTTGCAAAAAAAAACAGACACGACGACTGACATGTGATAAGTGTAACTATGACCCAATAGAATGTTGTAATCTAGAGGTGAATAGATAACCTCAATGTCTACAGAAAAAATATTTCCCACAAGAGTCACTGGACAATTTTGATACATGCTGAGAGGCTGGGAGGGATGACCATCCCAAGCACACAAATTGATGGTGGATGGGGACAGTTCAGGTGAGTTGAGTTGCTTCCAAACAACAACAAACATCATGTAGGTGGATGCACCTTCATCACTAATGCATCGGGAGATGATGGCATTATGGATTGAGACTGGTATCTGGAAAGCAACATATGATGGTAATGAAGGATATTATGACACATAAATAGGAAATACAATCAAACGATCGTCTAAAAGATCGACTGCACCCGAAGAAGTTATTATATATTTCTTCTGAGATGGGCATGACTAAAGGACCTCCACATTCGACATGGCAGCAAGTGATTATGCTAAGTCATCTACTATACTGTATGTGTGGGCATCTCAGTTAGAAGCCACATTATGATGCAATGGCCCTTTGGGGAACTTGGGAATTGACTCAACCTTGGATGGAGGGATCTATAAGGGACCATTTGGTGTCGTAAGAGGATTAGTAGAATCTTTGGTTTTGGGCTTGGTTACAGATGAAGTTGATGGCTTGTTCTATTGATGTGACTGAGTTTGCAAGTTGATATTGGAGGTATTGTCCCCATGAGAATTCATCATGAGAATATGGTAGTCACCAGGACCAAAAGGTTGGGGAGGGTGGGCTTCTTAACCTTACTGAGGTTGAGCAGAAATAAATCCTTGCTAAGGGAAAGGATTCGTAATCATGACCGATTGGGATGGTGCAGGATTTTGAGGTAGTTGTTGCATGGGTGGTTGACCTCTAGAAGCTTCTTGGTCTTCCCACATTTGTCGCATCTGAGGTAAGAAGGGGCACTCATGAGTATAATGTCCATGTACACCACAACATGCACCAGGCTTTTTTGTGCAAACAACCTTGTTCTGCTTGGGTTGGTTGCCCTATTACTAGTTGTTGGTGATAGGTTGGTTCCCCTAGGGTTCATTAAGTTTATTACCTTGGTTACCTTGGTTACCCTTGTTACCCTTCCCCTTATTTTTTTTATTTGAATTTTGGGGATTGGTAACACTCGGTTGTGCATACACTTGACACTGAGGAGGAGGTGGATGATGCAGTTTAGGATGCATGGGAGGCTATGACACTAATGCTTGAGGGGATAGAGTGCTTGACGATGCATATGTGTGAGATGGTGAGAGGGAAATGGCTTGGTAGGAAGGTTGACTACTAGCTGGCCAAGACATCTGCTAATGTGGTTGGGTGAATGCATAAGATGTGCTTTATCTTGAATACACGTTCTTGGGAGGAGGGGTATAAGTGTTGGAGGAACTGGTGCCCCCCTGCGAATAGCCATAACTCTGTTGTGTATATGATGAAGGATGTGAAATAGATCCAACAATACCATTGGCAATGTGAGAAGCCCCCAGTGCATTGGCACGATGACGACAAATGAGGTCTCGTATAATGGTATAAACATAACTGGATTGAGCATAAATCAAGTCATGTCTCAGAGCAGTCTCGAGAACCTCTTCCTCTGTCTGAGGAAAGTGAGATGTGACATATTTGGAAATGGGTGCTAAAAGAGTCCTAAGAAACCAATCTAGGTAGACACGATCTTCAAGGGAAGGAGCATGACACATGCTCCTCCTTCTACGCCATTCCTAAACTTGGTCGGAAAGATGTGTGGCAGAGGACTAATGAAATGTGGTCAATGGGCCCATCAGGAATGCTTTAGCAAGTGTCACAAAAGTGGAAAGAGAAGAGGAAGGTTGCTCAATGTACTACTCCATAGCATCTCGAGTGACTGTGCGTCAGAACAATCAAAAACAAATGGAGTCATCGGGGATGGAATTAGATGAACACCACATTTGAAAGGAGAGAATGTGAATAGTGGGTTCCTCTCTATAATTACCCTCAAGCTTGGGAATGTCTAAGGGAAGCTTAGTCAGCATAACTCGCCAACCAACATCGTGGTGTATGGGGTCATTAATCAACTGGTTAAAATCTAGGAGACTTAACCCATCGATGTAAGGTAGAAAAGGGGCTGCCAAAATGGTTCCTGTAATGGTTCCGCTAGATGTGATTACCAGGATAGAAGCAAAACCACCACCAGGTTGGTTTCGTACACCTGTAGTGGGTCTTGACATGGTGATGGTATGTGGTGAAGGAGGCTCAGAACCAGATGAGGAATCAGGTGAACTAGAAGAAGAGTTGATATGGGGAATCAGGGGATGAATAAATCTAACCTTATAGGGAGGAGTAATACATCCAAGCAAAACCTGTGGATGAAGACCTAAAAGTCTCTGCGACAAATTCCTTGGTGGCGTAATGGTTACAAGACACAAGTGACATGGAAATGGTGAAGGAAGATAAAAAAATGTCTATGTCTATGTTGGGAAGATAAATTAATTATAAGCCTTGGCTTGTCGGTGTTGACCAAGCGCCCTTCTCTTAAGGTGTGCTTGTGTGTGAACATATGTGTGTTTATTAATTAAGCCCAGATCGTGATTGAAAAAAGAAAAAGAAAAAGATTGATGAAATACTATAAATAAACTAAAATTAAGAAATAGAAATAAATAGCAAATCAACTATCTAAACCTCACCCAAACTGGTTTTGCAAACACTATGCTCATTGCTAGTGAAATCAACTGAAAACACACTAAAATGACCAATAGATTTAAGCGTCAGTGTGACTAAGATCAAATGACACTATGTTGCTAGAAAGTGGTGTAGCAACAGCAAAAAACTAGTAAAGAAAATCGTTGCCAAAGATAAGAGGATGGGTGTGGGACTTAGGGCAAGTTTTAGCATGATCCAGGTGGATGTTGGTGGCCACCCAACTATCCCATTTGGACCCCTACAATTGTCTCCTTCAGTTTTTTTCAGTTTCCTAAATTGTAGCACAATTTACTATTTCTAGCAGTTTTTTGGGTCCTGAACTTCTGGAGTCGTTTTGAGGCCCTAAACGACGTTTTTTGGGAAATCTAGGGGAAACATGGGTCCATGGACCGATGTTGCCATTCCCAAAGTGGTATTTCTCAGATAGATCTTTCTAACGAGCTATCGTACGCGTCAAACAGAGATCGTATGCCAAAGTTACGACCCCAGGAAATTGATGTACTAATTTACCAAAACGGGGCCCACAATTTGGCTTTTCATCTTCTAGGGTTAGGTTTTGGGATGTGAAGGGTTTTTCCATTGTTTCTCAACAATAAATAGGCCTTCGAGCCTCAATGTAACACAGTTCAGAGGCATGTAGCCACCACATCTCTTCTTAGAGATAGGCTACCATCGCCCTAGCTGGTTTATTTCCATTACTGTTTGTAAGCATATTTCAGTATTTTACATTAACAAAATGAAGTATTATTTCCGCTGCATATCTATGTTTATGGTTATCTCTGTAATTTGTTGTGTTCCTATTTAAGTCTAGATCAGTGGTATCAGAGCAATCTACTTTTTCTCTGTTTTTCTTTGCATGTCCCAAACGAGGTCAGGATATAAGGTGTTAGGGCTTGAACTGGTCGAACCTTTGCAAGACCAGCCTCTCAAATCTCGATGGCCTCCCATGGCGGATGAGAAGAAAGATGAGGGGTTAGGAGATCCTATCAAAATCTTGCTCGAGGAAGCCCTCAAGCGACAACGGAACGCGATGATAGACAGCTTTGCCCAAATCCTTCAGCAGCTACCCAGAAGTAACGCATCGGCTTCCAGCAGCTACTCTGGAAACGCCACGCCCTTTAAGGTACAAGTTAATTTTGAAATCCCCATATTCGAGGGTAAAATAGACGCAGATGCTGTAGATAGATGGTTAAATATGCTAGAAGGATATTTTTTTGTTCATGAATTTTCACGTCGGGAAAAGATTGTTTTCGCTCTTCTCAAAGCAGCCCCCGACATCAAGGACTGGTGGGAAACCTACTGCGAGCAGAAGGATGAAAGCATAGGCTCATTATTTTCAACCACACCCACTTGGGATTCATTCCGAGATGCCATCAAGGAGCAATTCTACCCTGTCAAAAGCTATGAGGACAAATACATCAAATGGACCACAATGTGGTAGGGACGAGACCAAGATGTGCCAGAGTTCACAAACATTTTTCATACCCTTCGTACACAATTGGGTATCAAACATTTTGAGCTGCATCTGGTACCCAAATACTGCGGCTACCTACACAGATACTTCGAGGAAGAGATGGAGTTCTTGGACATCTCCTCACTTGGCACAACATACCGATACGCTATCAAAATTGAGTAAAAGTTCAAACAGAAGAAGCAAGACTTTGGATTTGCAAATCCGAAGCCCAAAGGACAAAGCCAAGGTAGGGTGACCGAAGACAACCCCTCGAAGCTGCAAGAAAAGAACAACACCACGAAGCCGAAGAAGGACACAGGAAAGTGGTGTGAGTTCCACAAGAGTCCCACTCATAACACAAGTGAGTGTCGGACAAAGTAGTTGCTGGTGGCCGAGTTGAAGGCTTCCAAATTAGATGCATGCTCCAACCCTGAGCCAGGACCTAACAAGGGGAATGGCAAAGGGAAGTAGATCAGTGATGCTGATCCCAGTGCCACTGCTGCCACTACCAAGATCCAGAAGAATGAGCCCGAAGAGCCAGAGGAGGGGGAACATATTTTCCACTCACATATGTGGGTGAAGGGTTCGCCGCTGTAATTCATTGTCAACAGTGGCATTCAAAAGAACCTCATTTCAACAGAGGTCGTGAAGCGGTTGGGCCTACCGACTACACCACACCCGCAGCGGTACAATATCGGGTGGCTTCATGAAGGACGAGATCTCAAAGTTCTCTAATAGTGCCGCCTTCCCTACAGCATCAAGCCCTTCACAGATGAGGTATCGTGTGATGTTACACCTCCGGATGTTTGTGATGTACTATTAGGCCAGCCATACTTGTGGAGGCGACATGCTATGTATGAGTCAAGGCCTCGCACTGTCATTATTTCTTTGAGTGATTCATTATACAGGATACCGGAGGTCGCCCCACCTACTGCCACGTCTTTGATCACTGCTAAGAAGGGCAACAAGCTCATCTCCCAGACTAGGAAATTCATCTATCTAGTTCTATCTAGTTCATGAAAGAACACAGGAACAACTTCTCCTCACCCACAGGGGTACCACACTAGTTTCAAGTGGGCAACAAACTCTGGTTGCATCGACAGAAAGAATGCCTTACCAGAACCCATCAGAAGCTCAGACCACTCCATCAAGGTCCTTACAGCAGTACCAAGGCTATGGGGAACAATGCTTTGGAGCACATCATTCCTCCATTCCTTAGCCTACACCAAGTGTTCAATGTGGACCGTCGTCAACCATGCTTCCCACCATTACTGGACACATCAGAGATTGCAGGACAAGTTCAGCAGATGGAGGAACTCAACGAAATGGGGATCATTGCTTCCTAAGGGGGAAGGAATGATCCAAGTGGATATTGGTGGCCACCCACCTATCCCATTTGGACCCCTACAATTGTCTCTTTCAGTTTTTTTCAGTTTCCTAAATTGTAGCACAGTTTACTATTTTTAGTAGTTTTTTGGGTCCTGAACTTCTGGAGCCGTTTTGAGGCCCTAAACGACGTTTTTTGGAAATCTGGGGGCAACATGGGTCCATGGACTGATGTTTCCATTCCCAAAGTGGTACTTCTTGGATAGATCTTTCTAACAAGCTATCGCATGCATCAAACAAAGATCGTATGCCAAAGTTATGACCCCGGGAAATTGATGTACCAATTTACCAAAACGGGGCCCACAATTTGGCGTTTCATCTACTAGGGTTAGGTTTTGGGATGTGAATGGTTTTCCATTGTTTCTAAATAATAAATAGGCCTTCGAGCCTCATTGTAACACAGTTCAGAGGCATGTAGCCACCACATCTCTTCTTAGAGATAAGCTACCATCGACCTTGTTGGTTTATTTCCATTATTGTTTGTAAGCATATTTCAGTATTTTACATTAATGAAATGAAGTATTATTTCCACTGCATATCTGTGTTTATAGTTATCTCTGTAATTTGTTGCGTTCCTGTTTAAGTCCAGATCATAGCACTCTAAGGAAAAATAACAAACAAGGTTCAATAGTGAACATTGGATGGAATCAACCTATCTTTAAAGTTCTGAAAAGGAAAGGTATAGATCTGAAATGTATTGCTAAAATCTCTACCAAAACTATGACTTCTTACTCAATTGAACTCATCCTACAAAGGTGGAAGTGTACTAGAAGCCCTAGGGGCTAAAATCCACTTCGACAAGTAAAACATAGTAGATCAAGGCCTAAAAGGGCTAAGATAGTGGTCAACCAACCCAACAGAGTGCTATCGGCAAAACCAAGAAAATGATCAAAAAAATTCACGGAAACCCTAAAATCATAGGTACTGACGTGTTTTAGGGGAGATCGCACTTTTTGGGCCAAAAAGTGCACTCTAGACCTCCAGATCACAAGTTTGGGGCTGAAAAGTGTGTTTTTTTCTCATTAGTTCTCATGCGGCAAGTCGTAGAAAAAATTGTTGTCTCTAGTGCAATTGGCTCCTTTGACCCACAAAAATAACCAAAAAAAATTCGAAAGTTAGAAATTTGACTGATCTAGGGTTAGATTGCTAGTAAACAAAATTAAGAGAATGAAAAATGAAAAATCCTAAGCTGAAAACTGAAGGTCAACAAGGTTTCTAAATAAGAATTAAAAATGAAGTGGAGTCGCCATCTATTTGCTAGAGTTCCTCTCGAAGGTGTAAGAAAAGAAACCACTTTAGACTATAGATGACAAACAGACTTAATAGTAAAAACGGATGTAAAATAGTGTGGATCTGAAACAACTGACACAAGCAAAACCTGCGAAATTCCTCATTCGTGCAACATAAATAGTTAAACAACAAAATGGAATAGTAAACTAAGTGCAAATAACTCCAATAATCCAATGGAAACCAGATATAAAGAATATGTTTTATTAGATGACACCTCTGAAGGGAAGAAATAACGTTACTAGTCCAAATTTATGGGATGGTTTCTTGGCTATCCTCAATGTCTTCATCTTTGTGACATCTTTCCCTTCTCCACAATGTGTAAACCTAGCAAACAAAATGTTTGAGCTCAATGGGAAGTCAAAAGAAGAAGGAAAATGGTGAGCGACAGTGATAATAATAAGAGCTGCAACAATGAGTGCAATAATGAAAATGATCAAAACTGAAGAATGGATGTAAAACCCTTCTATTTATAACAAAATATTAGGTTATTCTGGAATAATGGAAAATAACAATATATTATTAACTAAATTCTAGAATTAACCATTTGGAATATTTTATTAAATTTGGTTGCAGGGAAAATGTATTTATATTAGTTAAATACTTTTATTTAGAAATAATAAATAAATAAATGGTTTATTTATCATCTCAAGGAATGTGGTTAAGGAATAATAGACAAATAATGATTTATTTAAGTATTCCTAGGGGATTTAGTCAAACTTGACAAGGAATAATAACTAAAGAATGATTAATTAATTATTCCTAGAGAAAAATAAGAAAAATAATGATTTATCTATTTATTTCTCATGATTGGGTGAAATATGGCAAGGAATATTAGTTAAAAAATGGTTTAATTAATTATTCCTAGAAGATAATTAAATAAATAATGATTTATTTAATTATTCTTCGTGGGTTTAACCAGAAATGACTTAACAAATGTGGTTTATTAAGTAATTTCTTATAATGAAAGAAATTTTACTACGGTAAAATTGGCCCTACATGGTGTACTTCAATCCATCTAGTAAGTTATGGCTAGATGATCAATTTTTTGGTGATAACAATGTCCTCATAGATAAATTCATAATTATATGAATTTAGTTATAATAAATAAATAAAAAGAGAGACACGTACTAGACGTGGGAGAAAATTGAATTAAATATGTGCCAAATAATGAATGTGGTTCTATTACACATATATATTTTTTATAACCTAAAGGTGATAACCATTATTCTTCTTGACCTGACTGAGGTTGTGTCCAATCTGATAATGCGATAATGGATAATGGTTGAGATATCCTTGTTGTTGTACCAATGCTAAGGTAGTTGGGTGTCACTATTCTAGATTATATATCTACCTATTGATTGGTAGATTTTGATCTAAGTTGATAAAAAGCGTATGCACCACGCTAAGTTTATTAACACTTATCGACCCAATTGGTAAAGAGATGATTAGTAGGAACAAGGGGTCTGTAGCACATAGTGCTAAAGAGTAGAAAGACTCACTCAAATCAGTGACACGTGTTGAGGAAAATGTGCACTTTAAAGAGAAATGTGTGTTAGATACATTTTTGCAAGAGAAATGAAAGTTGGAAGATGTGTTGAATATATAAAAATCTAATCAAATACATGAACTGTCATTAATTAAAGGAAAAGGAGGATAAGAGTAGTGGTGTTCAACACAGAGAACCTAAATTAGGACAATAATTGATAATGGAAAATAATAATTGTATTGCAATCAGATTTATAAGAAGGTAAGAACTTGAATTAAAATTTGATAATATCAGGTATTTTTATGAATAAACTTTCTAAGGAAGGTGTGGTCATTTGGTTTAAAGGACATGTTGTGTGCCATAAGAGAAAAATTGTTGTCATGTCTAGAAAATAGAGGAGAAGGAGGAGTAAGAACCATTAACTTATAAATAACATACAACAAGTGTGGGGGAAAAGTAATTTTCTTAAGCCTATTTAATAGTCATATTGATACCACTAAAATACTGCTATCAAGAAAACAAGTGCTAATTGTACAAGTATTCTAAATATTACGCCTTTATAGTTGAAAATTAAACTATAAATGACATTTTGAACATAGTTGTTCTAAATAACTCATAAAATTTTGGGGAGGAAATCAAATTTGTTACCAAGGAAGGAGATAGTTGAATGGATAATCTCCTCATTTGAGGAAGTGGGAGAAAAAAAATCTTGTAGATTAACATTGGAAATTCCAATATTTAAATAACTACAATAATTGGAGTGCCGAGTATGACTAATGGAAAAGTTTACACAAGAACATAGGAGGCAACATTATAAGAATGGACTTAATTAATTCACCATGCGATGAAATCAACAAGGTATAGGAATCATAAGTAGGAATTTCTACACCTATATATGTCGAACATATGAGTAGGTGATATGATGGTATCAAAATAATAAGTATATATTACATTAGCCCTAACAAGGGCTATGAAATTTAGAATTGTTAGAAATATTGAGAAATAAATGAGCTAAAAAAATATGGGATTTGAAATTTGTATTGTTGAATCAACAATGAAAAATATAAAAATGTATATTTCAGGATTGATATCAAGTAAATATGTGTAACACATTGCGAAGTACATTTTACTGGTGTAGTCATGAAATTTGAGTATGGTAAGATACCTTTTAAGTAGAGGTAGTAACTATGAAAAAATATGAAATAAAAGGAAAAACAATCAAGGGTAGACATAGCTAAGTCCACTTGAAGGTTGTGAAAGTGGACATAAAAAAATAATAATCAAAATCAAAATCAAAAAAATAAAATAGTATATGCACAATGGATACAATGATATCCAATTTAGAGTATAAAATAGAATGCTACAAATAGTGCCTTGATTATGGTTATCCCATGCTAAGAGTAACTTACAATTTCTTGAAAAATTGTAAGTAAATAATGTTCATATCGATGATCATAGTTAATGGGTATATTGTAATGTCATCATAATATCTCAATGATGCTGACCCTGTTGGGTGCATGTACATAGTTTGTGGGATACAGGTGGACCACATTAATGCAAATAGGTAGTAATGATCTAGGATGTATGAAAACATGTTAGGGAAGGAGCACAGATGGAATATAAAGTAATGTGTATTGTAGAGTTGAACCATCACTCCAAACAATATTAAGAGGAAGCAATTAGTACTAAATAAAAATGGTAGAAATGCAATAATATTGAAATGAGGAAACATCGACGATAGTGTTTTGTTAAAGGGGGAAGGTGTAAGACCCGTATTATCCTTCTTTTACATAGAATTTCTATGTTACACATTGAAATGCTATTGCTTGCAATGGTGAAAGAAGCCATAATGAGTATTATTTCATGATGTAATTATATTACTGAATTAATAAATAAATTTCTTGGAAGTATTCAGGAAGGAGCACAAGAGAATAAAATACTTCCTGCCAATTTAGAAAACATTGTGGTGGTAAAGTCCAAATAATGGACCTTCCCTCAAAGTTCTCTAAAAATACCTAGGAATAAAATTAACATAACCAGACAGAAAGGTTATGTTAATCCCTTAGTTGGAGATAAATACTAAGTGGGTTGGTATAAATCACTGCAGGAGAGAAAAGTGTACTTTAAATAAAATAAAATTATATTTTTCAAAACAAAAACTAAAAAGACCTAGGAAAAAGGTTAGTAGACCTTAAAAGCAGGACACTACTAAAAATATGCTAGGGAGGATTTTATAAAAGAGGACCACCAGTGATCAATGGGGGAAGTGATTGAATCCTGACAGTAAGAATGTCTTGGATTAGGGGGAACTATTGGTGATAGAGTATGATCAGGTGGCATGCATGACTCCTAAATATTTCGAAGAAATTATTACGGTTAGACGAAGTTTAGTTTTGTTATATTTTATTTGTTAATTTCTGAGATATGTGTTATATTTTAGTTGCCAATTTATGAGAAATGAGTTATATTTTATTTATCAATTCTCTGAGAAATGATTATTGAGGAAAAATGATGGAACAAAGTTCCTTTTGCTTACCTATGCACATTTATGTGGATTGTCTGAATAAAATCATCGACATATCTGTATCCATTCTATTAGTTATCATCGGAAAATTTATATGTGCATAAAGCTCTGTGAGTTGAATTATTGGATATTATGTACTTATCTATAAATGTTATACAAAATTCAATCATGCTTATATATAATAGAAAAATGTTGTCATATTTATGATTTATCTATTTGACGAAAGTTTTATCAGCATATGCCTAAAGATTTTTATGCTAAAGGATTTAGATGCAATAGGAGTAGGGCTTCATAGGATTAAAAATGATTCCATGCATCTAACATATATTGGATCTATCCTTTTGGGTGGCAAGTCAGACAGAGATAGATTTGACAAAAACTAAATCAAAGGTTTACATACATCAAGGAGGGATTTTGACAATCATAGTTAGATGTAATTATTTAAAGATTTAATATGGGAAGAAGAAATTTTAAAATATATATAATTACTTGGTAGAGGGACAAAGGAGTTTTAATTGGTAGTTGTTGAATGAAAATCGAAATTATAGTGTTAAAGATTGTACCCATACATTTTATTGTGCATAAACCTTAAATATGTTATTAATGTATCATCAAATTAGAACTGTAATGCTTCCAAGTTATTATACATCTGAAGGAAATAAAATAATATCACCTAAGGAGGAGATAGGAATGTGCATTGTTTAAACATATTATTTCCAAATATTTAATATAGCTATAAAAGATAACAGTTATTGTTTCCTATGGAGGAAGAGAATTCTCATATACACAGTAAATCGTAATCGTGAAGTGGTGATAGTGCCTAAATCCAAGTGCTTGACTTGTGTTAAGTCAGGCCATAAAATAGTTAATAGTTAATTGAGTTATTACTGAGATGTATCTCCCTTATCGTTTATCACAAACTACTATATCATTCTTAATAAGTTGCCTCTTTGCACATATAAGCTTTAAAAATTAGTGGTCGATGGGTAATCCAAATTTATATGGTTAGATTGATAAGGGAATACATGTAGTCAATCAAACATATAGGAGTAGTCAACTAATAGCTGTAGAGATGAAGTATAATTAAAAAACCAAGAACTTCTACATCGAGATAATTTCAATTTCAAAGACAAAGGGATAGGTAATATTAAGAATCGTCGAGTGAGTTACTATTAATTCTAAGGATTCTTGGAAGATGCATCGAGTCAGATAGAGAAAGTGTTTGTTGACAATTAATCATGAACTATGGTAATAATTAAAGGTATAGTGTGTGAGAGTATGAGCATTAGAAAGAAAGGTACCGAAATACTCTTACATGCTACCTTGAACTGAAGTTTCCCAACAATGGTGGAGAAAAGGATTTCAGAAATTTGTAATAAATCAAAATGAAGCTATGTGTAATTTTGACCTAATCATATACATTCTATCCTTGATGATATCATACTAAGCCATAAATTGATATCATACTAAGCCATAAATTCATTACTGCAAACATCACATTCAATTTAACTAGGGCATGTATGTGAAAATATGACATAAATAAATATGTAAGCAGTTTCAATTAAATTGTTAAACAAGGTTGAAATCATGGATTAAACGAGGAATTTTCATAAAATTTTATATAAAACAAAATATTACTCTATGCTAAGTGGATATTTAGAATAACCATCGTGTCAAACTCCACTGTGCGTCGAAGAGGGAAATAGCAATAACAATTACGTTGAACTTTTCCATGATTGGAAATATTCTAGTAGTGTATATGATAAAATAAATTATACTCCCTACTATATTAGGCTTACACCTAACCAGAAGCGTAAATAACAACAAATATAACAATTATACAAAGTCTACTTTCCAATCATGTGGTTATCTATGCCATCAGAGAGATTAGAATACAATCAAAAAAATAATTTATTTTAAGTCATGCTTGCATGATCTCTTTAGGATATGAAGAAACGTTGAACCAAATTGAGTTGACAATAGCAGAAATTAGCAAGACGAGAACTCGTTTCGTCCTTGAATGGAGAAATCTCTGCGAATAAGCTAAGACATTACCTACGATAGTGAAAGTGAAAATTATAAATTTAGCATGAGAACATGGGTAGCATAGACTATGATAATAAATAAAAATGTGATATTTAGCATTTCATAGTATAGCTATGAAATATGGGTTTTGGATAAGGGATAATCCCTTCCTGGCTAATGGAAAGAAGGAAACATACTTTGTGTTTGTATTCTTGCAACACCTAGGAGTTAAAACAAAATACTCACGAACAACAATAGAAATATAAGACCTGGGTGCACTCCAATCAAAGGCTGTCTCTCTGTAACCTTCTCACCATCTAAAAACGAAGACAAAAATGTTAGCGTTTCTACAACGCAAAGGATAGACCATGCAGTACGACTCTGTTACAAGTATTATCAGGCAACCCAAAATTTAAAGGTTATCAATTATAATTCAAGGAGAACTTATGCCTGATGATGACTAGAGATAATACCAACTACAACTAACACGATGATAATTCTGATCTCTTAGAATCAAAGAAGTAAATAAGAAATTAAATCATGTCTCTGCACTCCATAAAAATTAAATATAGATGGCAAGCAGAGTGGATACATATGGTATTTTATTACCCATGTAATGAGGAGAAAGGAGTGTGTCGAAGAAGAACCGATAATGGTTAGAAGTGCGAGCACGTCTGCTACCTATTCTTCTTTGTTCAAGGTGGAAGTATTGTCTAGCGACACTAAGGACATTAAAATGATGCTAGGTGTAAACCTAAAATTTCTACACCAGAGCAAGTGGTATTAAACATTTACAAATTGTAGCTATTCCATTTTTCACTATGAATAGGTTCCCTCGCAAAAGAAGAGAAGTGAGTAGCTGGGGAAATTTATGGTTCTTGAAGAATGAGATGAGCAATTTGATCTTCTTCAATCCATCTCTACCATCCATGTCTAACCCTTCATGTGACGAGCACATGGGAACTTTTGCGTTGGTGCCATGAATTTGGCCTGTCGATTCTATAAGTGTACTTCTCCCAGTGTTAATTAATTTGACAAGAAAGGGCTCTTTTAATATACGTATGGTGAGAGATAAACCTTAGGGGAATGAATGAATCATAAAATTACCGACATTGCTAGAAAAACGTTTGAATTAACATAATTAATAATCGGCATAAATATCATCGCTCTTTGGCTATTAAGTGCACTAACATCTCTGAGAAAGGCACATGGGTTGGACGGCATGGAGACCAACCATTTATAGAAAATAATTTCATAATTGTATGAAACATACCCATTATACATTTTATTAAACTTTGACTCAAGTACGAAAAACCGAATTAGTTACCATAGTCGATAAAGGTACCAAATGAAAACCACGTTATATCCTTATACCTAAACTGTATCTAAAGTTGAATCTACGTTAATGCAGGAGTATGAATATTGTGTACATTAGTAATCCTTTGATGGAGATTTTCGAAGTCATCAATGGGATTATAATGTTGGGAAATATAGGTAACCATAACAATAAGTCATTACCCTAATGATTAGAAGATAGTAGTATCATGTGAGTGGTCCAAAGATTAGATAATCAATAACCACGTGCAAGGAAATAATTGCACATTATGTAAGTAATGGGTTAAGTAAGATAAGGGTCATCCCTATACCATTAGTATCAAGTTATGGATATAAATACACCTCAGAAAATGCGCATAAATAAACCTTCATGGTGCAGAGAGAAAGATGGTAATAGTAATTAACTAGGGCAGTGAGGGTTTCTATACACTTCCTAAAGTTATGAAAAATATAACGAGAAGAGTGTGGTGATTTTATGATGCAGGAGCATCGAGATCCTCTTCAACAGTGGTAAATATGGAATAAAATAGGGAGTGTTTTGGGCATAAAAGCAATAGATGGGAATAAGGAAGGCTTTTCTATTTTAGAACAGGGAAAAAAATGGGAAAAAGCCTCAAAATGCTTTTTACCCTGTGTATGCATTGCATGTAGACACTTAGAGCTTTTAGTTGGTTGATTCTAGATCATGCTTAGTTTTTATAAATTAGGAATGCTGAGGCATTGGGGGATCAGAGAAAAAGATAAATTAGGAATGCTGAGGCATTGGGGAATCAGAGGAAGAGATAAATTAGGAACGCTGAGGCATTGGGGGATCAGAGAAAGAGTGTGATTGAGAGTTTGGCTTAAACAGCAAGGCTGTAAGCCTTCAGCAATTGTAAAGGCCACGGAATTGGAATATTTGGCCAGAAAAAGTTGTAAGTCATTGGTTTGTTTCAGTTGATATACATTGATTTATTGTGGGAAAAACCAACAGCGCCTTGAATTCTTATTATTATGCATTCTGTGTATTATGGAAATGTTATAGTTCTTATGAAATAAATATTGTGGTTGGTCATGATTCAGCCCGGTGTATACATAGTAATTAATAGAATATGCAGGAGCAAATTCAGAGGATATGTAAGCTGCTATCAATGTTAATTGAAGTGCCTTTTTAGTTAATTGCATGTAACAGCCGGTGTGAAAGACATTATAACAGCGCTTCCCGCTGACATGACATTGTGTTGCTCGTTTTTCTGTGGATTTACTGCGTTTCCGCGGCTTCGGATCCCTGTAGCGCCATGTTCGATTCCAGTTCGTTGTTTCACCTACGGAAAGGTGATTGGGAATAAATATTGAAGGGGACGCTTGATGCATTGTGTTGGAGAGATACTGCTGTAGGCGACTCATGTTGATCTCATCGAGAAGCTTTCGGACTACAGCGCTTTAAAGGAGAGCGGACAGTATAATTTATTGTCGAATTTTGGTGGAGACTAATTTGTATCATAAAGTCTTGACATGTCAAATCTCTAGGCCTCAGTCGGAGCTTCGTGCAGTGCAGGAGATCCATACACATATGCTTGCGTTGAGGTTGTTCTACACTGCGAATAGCCGAGCACTCAATCAAAACAGAACTGTTTTGCAGTCAAACCGCGTGGAGCTGTTGTCCGTTGGCATAGCGGTTCCGAGGCATCCAATCAATAGTTAATGATCCGTCTAAACCGCGTGGAGAATCCGCATATATAAATATAGCAGCGTGGAGTTTCGATGGGGGCGCATTTGGCCATGTATTGATTTGGAGCGATCATATGTATGATGGTATACGGAGATCTGGTAAGAGCGTTCATGCTCTGTTCTGAGAATTGATTAGAAACCAACTTAAATTGCTATCCACTATATGTGTAATGGTATATGTGGCGCAGCGAATGAGGATGGGGCGCGGCCTGAGGTTGATACATAATGGCGCTGAGAGTTGGGAACCGTATGCGCAATCCCTGTAGAGTTTTATGGTGCTGGGCACATATTTATATGACTGTGTATTAACTCTGTTCTGAGCAGCTCAATGATACTCATGTATAATGATAACCAGGGCCGCGTACTGAGGTTGATTTGTGTTAATCATTTGAGGTGAATATGTGTAGCGGCATGAGCGTAAAAGATCCTGGTAATTGCAGGTCTACCCCTGCATCATTTTAATTCCTCTAGGATATCAAATTAGTAGACCATAGCACTCACCTCCACAACTATTCACTACCAGACTATAATTATTCATGATTAAGTAGTGAACGACATACATTGTGGAAAACGAAACCCTTAAGATGTGCAATCAATCTTAGGGATTCCGAAGGGAATAATAAGACATTTCCACAGGGGATAAATAAGCATTACATTATTATAAAAAATATTAAGAAAAAAAAGTGTATATGAGAGAGAATCGGAGGTATGTTACATTTACACTATGCAGACTTAAAGCCGAAATTAACGGAAGAGATAGAGACTAAAAACAAAAAAAATTACCTTGATTCTATATTTACATTGTTATAATGACTCTGCAAACATAGAATTAGCAATTAGAACTATAATTCAACAAATTTACTTACAACTATAACATAGACTCAAGTCTATGTAACACGATTCTTGAGCTGTACAATAAGAGCTCACTGCCTTTTTTAGCTAAAATAGCCGATGCTCTGGGATTTATTATTGATTTGTTCTTAAATCATACAAAAATTATTAAACGTGAAGAATGGTTCCATTTCAACCTTCTAAATTAGAAAATGGAATTACTGGAATTGAAGATGGAGTGACTACAATTGGGAAATGAAACATTGAGTTTTCGTGGGGATAATTTGGCCTAAGCAGAGAACATCAATGTTTATGAGGGAACCAATGATAGATATGATGATATCATGGCCATTTACTAACATTATCCCCTTTCTCAACTCAATATAGAAGTTAATGAATCCAAAGTCGCTTTTGATATCAAAAATATGCACTAATTTACATATTTGGGGAGGTGGTAGCAGTGGCAGGCTACACAACTTGTTGTGCAAAGATACTTTTACAAATTTCTAGATCGTATATCGTATGACTATTTACATAGGATGGGGTATCTGAAGGATAATGAGCTATATTATCATGTTTCATTGTGCTACGGTTTTACTGTACGGATTACAAAGTTTGTGTGGGAAAGTAGTTGTGTAGAGCATTTAAGTTTAGAGCTATGTATCTTTTTGCAATGATTAATATTATTAATTTCAATGTTATAATTTTTTCAGGCCATGTAGCCTTGATCTGCATTATTGGATCAACATCACACACTACTTCTTGATCTTTTTTTAGTTCGGCCTCGGTAAATGTTAATAGGTCAAGCCTATACATAGGTGGATGTGTGGAAGAAGCATGTGGTTTTTTAAGGTGGTTGTTCTAAGGAAGTGTGTACAAAAAAAGTGTGTGTGGAGGAAGCTATATAGAGACTGGAGTTAATCAATTAATTTAGTATTGTTATAAGAATACTTCATACTCCGCACAATAAAATATTCATACAGAGAAACATAATAATATTCCCTACTCTGTTGCATATACCTCGTCCTATGTAAACATTCATATGATATGTGATTAGGAAATTTGTAAAAGTATTATATTTGTTTTGAAAATCAAAAGACATACCCCATCTTCCATGTAGTCAAAGCTCCACAAAATGAAAATAATAATAATAACATATTAACATTAATATTTAAACATTAATTTTCACATTCACCTCCCATTTTCTTGAAAATTTCCCATCCTAATAAAAGATTCATAGAATGAAATATATCGCATAAACCCCAGCCTGCTCTATAATCAAAGCTATATACAATTTCTCTCTTGCACATACTTCGTAGTCCACATAGTAAACCTCCATATTTCATTTTACAATGCTCAAGCGTAAACTAGTTTTTGTGAGTAATTTTCTTATAGACATAGTTTGTTTACTTTAAAAAAATAAGTATTTAAATAATTCCTATTGAAGATAGAAACATGTTTTATTATACAAAGTTTCTTCTTGTGCAAAGCCTATATTGTGGCTTATATTGGAAGTCATCAAAGTTGTAGTAGTCAATTGTAAATGAGTATTTGTAAAGCATTACCATGTCATCTGCGAATACTCATAGTTCTAAAATCAGAGCTCTATTCAATTTCAGCCCCGCACATACTTCAAACTACACATAATAAAATATCTACATAATGAAGCATAATACTATTCCTTGCTCATATTTTTAAAATCAAAGCTCACGTAATCGCTCACCCACACATACTTCATACTCCACACAACGAAATCTATGTACAATGAAACATAATAATATTCACCACTCTCCTACACATACCCCGTCCTTCGTATACATTTATATGATATACCATCAGGAAATGTGTAAAAGCATTAGATTTGTTTAGAAAATAGACAAACATAACCCATCTTCATTTTTTTTCACATGCACCCTAGCTGTCCTAAAAATACCCCATCGTAATAAAATCTTTGCATAATGAAATATCCTAATCAAAGCTCTACAAAATTTATCTCACATACATAATTCATACTTCACACAGTAAAATATTTGCATAATGAAACATCACAATATTCCCCATTCTCTTGCACATACTTTGTCTTTTCTAAACATTGATATGATATACGATCTCAAAATTTGTAAAAGTATTATATTTTTTTCGAGAAATTGACAATCATATGTCATCTCCGTATAGTAAAATCTCCACACAGTGAAACATAATAATATTCCCCATTTTCCTACACATACCTTCATATGATACATAATCATAGCTCTCCTCAAAATACCCCATCCTAATTTCATCTTTGCCATAAAATCTCAACACAGTAGAAGCTTCACACAATGAAATCTCTTGCACATACGTTGTCCTATGCAAAGATTCAATTTTAACACTAATGCTCGTAACAATACTGGATTAATTTATTAACACGAGTCTCCACATAGCTTCCTCCACACATGCTTCTTCTCTTTCACATACCTTCATACGATACATAATCATAGTTCTCCCGAAAATACCCCATCCTAATTTCATCTTTGCCATAAAATCTCACCACAGTAAAATCTCTGCACAATGAAATCTCTCATAGATACGTCATCATCCACAAATATTCAATTCTAACACTAATGCGCAGAACAATATTGAATTAATTTATTAACTCTAGTCTTTGTACAACTTCCTCCCCACATGCTTCTTTCATACAAGATTCCTTCACACAACCACATTTGAACAACCACATGCTTCCTTCACACAATGAACTATGTACAAGATTGATCTATTAACTTTTATCCATACTGAACTAGAAAAATACCAAGAAGCATTGCCTGATGTTGATCCAATAATGCATATCAAGGCTGCATGGCCTGGAAAAATTAGAGCATTGAAATTAAAAATATTAATCATTCCACAAAAATACATAGCTCAAAAATCAAATACTCTATGCAACTTCTCTTCCACACAAACTTCGTAATCCGTACAATTGAACATGATAATATTCCTCATTCTGCTGCACATACTATGTCCTCTATATATATTCATACAATATACAATCTGGAAGTTTGTAAAATCATCTCTACATAATGACTCATGTAATCCGCCACCACCACCACACCCTCCTCGCCTATGCAAAGGACTTGCAACTGCATGAGTTCTGTAATCATGGGGAAGAGCAGTACCATAAGAGTGTCAGTGTTAATTCCAAAGCACTCGCCTACCAAATGACCACTTAAAAATTAGTTTTTTATTTTTTATTTTTTAATCAATTATTAGGTACTAACAAATATTAAAAATAAATCGCTCTCCATCAGGGGAATTATGTCTCATCAAAATGTGTTATTTTAATGAGAAATTAGAAATATTATCTCGAGGAAATTATAAAATTATTTTTGGATTCATTGAAAATAGAAAACAAATTGTATTCATTCGAAATTTTGGATAAAATGACTAAAAGACAACAAAATAATAGATAATAAATGTAATTTGACTGCAAAGTGAATGTTATAGTCCCTGAAGAGGTAAGGACTAATAAGATAAAGAGCTTTCATATAATATAATATAATTAAATATTGTTAACCATATAAAAATATTTGCATTATATAACATTACATAAAATTTAACAATAACACTATATAATAATATCTTTAATATTATATATAGTATTATACAATAGTGGACATTATTAATCATATATGAATAAAAAATATGCTTTTACAAAAAGTAAAATAAGTTTGATTTAGAAAACTATCAAAGTTTTAAAATTGGATAGAAAACAAGGTACCAAAAATTATTGAAAATTTCTCTAGATTAAAAGGGTAAACAAAAATGTTAAAGTCCTAATGTGAGTTTCCATTAATTTGAACACACACACACACACATATTATATATATATATATATATATATATATAATAATATATAATATATATATATATATATATATATATATATATATATTACTAAAATATATGCATTGATTTCAGGTGTAAATATTAATTTTTGATCTAATGTAACTATATGGATGATGTGCATTGCTTTCAAAATAATTGGATTAATATTGTACATTGATTTTATTGTAAGCACAAAGTATTAATTGCTGATGTGCATCGAAATTTGTGTTACAGTAATCATTAGCCTAGATCCATATTAGATAGAAATTAACAACAAAAAACCTAGATCCATCTTAATCATTTTCTTTGATCCATCTTAAATCAAAATTAGCAACAATGAGCAAGTTGATAAGAGAATGACACAAGGAATGACAACTCAATATCCCTCAATTTCAATGTAGAGGTTAATTCTTTATCTAATATAAACAAAAGGATTATTTTCATTTCTTTCAAAGTAATTAAATCAATAGTATGTGTTGATTATTGACGATATGTAGTGATTGCTATATTACAATAATCATCATCATCATAGATCATTCTAAATAGAATGAACAACAAATATCCTAGATTCATCTTAACCATTAACATAAATCCATCTTGAATAGAAGTGAACAACAAAGAGTAAGTTGATGGAGAAAGACACTAGAAATGAGAATTGAGTGTAAACAACAAAGAGCGAAGCTAAGAACAAATAAAAAAAGGTAGTCACAACAAATGCCAGCTAAATAACAAGAAAAGATGAAAGAAAAAATTGAACAACAAAGAGCATATATACAAATAAAGGAACAATGAACAAAAATTGAATAGAATCAAGAAAAAATAAGCTAAGAAAATGCAAAATGAAGAGGAAATCATAAAAGGAAGGAAAAGGGAATGACATTTGAATAGCATGAATAAAAAAAGAACCGAAAATTTCAACAACAAAGAGCATATCAACAGAGAAAACAATATTCAACTAACTCAAGTATAGTATTAGGTGTAGAAGAAAATCCTAGGAAAAGTGTCGTTTAAATGATATCTATGCCCAAGTTTCACCTATAGCTATCGCTCATTTCAATATTGCACATTGAAAATTTCACGATAGGATTCATTGATTAGCTCAAGTTCAAATTTTTCATGTGCATGAGGAGTCATATGTTGATATTTAGGCATTTAATACAAATAGAGGTCCAATGTGCATGTGATGTATAAGATAAATAACTCATTAGATTTATCTTAGACATATTTATCATATTTAAAACGATTCTATTAGTTATATGGTAGACAAATTTTTTGTGTTCGTGCATGACAACAGCCATCCTGGTTCTATCTTAACTTTGGACCTATCAAGCATTAAGAGGGATCAGGTCCTTTGAGGTGCAAATATTTCCTCAAGCTTTGCACTCAAAAATAAGTTTTCACCTTGAGATATTCGATCCTTCTCACCACTTGATAGATCTCGAGTTAAGATGGATCTAAGCTTGTGTGTATATGTGTGTATATCTTAGAAAAATAGTTTATTATAAATATTATTTTTTATAATGCTTATTACTTAAAATTTGAATATAAAATTATGAAATATTATAATGACAAATGTAAAGCATAATTATTTTAATTTATATAATAAATAGATCTTAATTTATAAATACTATTTTTATTTTATATATATTTAACATTTTTATATATAAATATATTTTTATTTTTAATTATTTATTTATTAATTAAATTAAAACATGAATTATTTAAATATATTATTTAAATATACGAATTATCATTAATTTAAATTTCTTTTGATAATTAATATATATATTATATATATATATATATATAATATATATATATATATATATATAATTTTCTTTCTAAGAATTTCTGTAATTTTATTAATATAAATAAAATTATAATATAACAAATTAAATTAAATTAGATGGTTAGTTTATTATTATTTTATTATTTTTTATATTGGTTAACATTATCTTACTTAATTATATTGTTATTATTATTTAGTGTTTCATTACAAATTTTCATGTAACATGTTAGAGTTATACTATACTGCAAAACATTTCTTCATAAAAATACATATAAATAAATAACAATAAAAATAAAATGTACTACTTAATTTTGTCATAAATCATTACTCTTAAAGAGTAAAAACATTTTTTTTCAAAATTAAATTGGTATAACATTGATTACTATTATACTTTATTCCAAAATTATTGCCGCCAAAGACTTAAATCTCCGTGTAATTTTCACAACAATTTCTCCAACTTACAATTAAATTAAACCAATCTCGTAGATTGAAGTTGTAAATTTTATTATAGTTACACAAATATGAAATGAGCATATGAGAGTAAGTTCTTATTTGTTCAAATCTAGAGAAGGTTATGACGTGTGGTGAATCACACTGAAAGATGGAATATTATTACAAAAATTACAACTTTATATTATTTCCATTATCTTTGACTTTAAGAATTCTTTTTTGAACCTTAGTTTTTATTTTACTCTCGACTTCGAATTTAATCATTGTAATGCAGGAAAACAGTAAGTTGGGTAACATTTTATAAAACGAGACAATGTAATTTTTAATGTTTTAATCAAGAAAAGAATAACGAAATATGTTAGCGGAGGGGCACTCATAAGAAAATGACGGCTAAAGGTAGCAATGGTGTCATCATGAATGCCTCAAGCAAAAACACATGCGCATTCTTGAGAGCTTTAACCCGTTCCTAAGTGTCTAGCTCTAGGAACGCTTGAACCACCACCTTGGAGGCTAAATCAATGTTAGTAAGATAACACAAAGGAACGTGTGCACATTCAACTTAGTAGATATTTTAAAATGGCCACGAGCCATATTTCCTAGGATTGTGTGACACATTTGAGATAGCCATTGAGGAAATTGATGACAGATTTAAAGGGGAGATGGAACAAATGGTTGAACTCTATGAATTTCATGTTGAAGACATTCCAAATAAGGATGTGAAAGCCAATTTTTTTTTGTTCCCCCCTTCCCGAAAAAAACAAAACAATCTCCTAACTTATTTTGTGAGGGAAATGGAGCCAATCCACATAACTTATTTTGAGAGGGAAATGGACCCAATAGGGTTGGGTTAGTATGAGGGTATTGGGAATCGAGATTAAGAGGCCCGATAGTTACCAAACAATCTCTATGTTGATGTTATGTTCTTAGACGTTGAAGGATGTACTTAAGATCTCAATATAGTTAATTTTGTAATTGTGAATTTTATCTTTGACTTCAATATTTACATAGTATTTTAGATTACTTTGGAATTTAATTCGAACACAAATTTGTTTATTAGGACCATTGTTAGATGGATTATTTGTGCTCATGATAGATAGCTTTAGCAAGAGAGTGGAATAGTATTTCTATAAAAGGTCAATATTTGGCAATAAGGCTAAAGAACTAAATTACTCAAAGCTCCGAGAGAACATGTTCATTATCTTCCTCTCTTTAGAACTTATATTTCATTAAAATTGGAATGATAAAGTGCATCTAATTTTTTTTAACTTCAACTAGTTTGAGTTTTTCCTAAATAGATATATTTATTATTTCGTGATTAAATTATCATAGTAGACTATATAATACAAATTTATATAAACTGGTAAATAAAATATTTCTTATCTTTATCAATAATAATAAATAATTGTTAATTATTACTATTCTTTTTTAGTTAATTAGTAATATTTTTTTAATTTACTCATAATTATTATCATTAATAATAATAATTACTAATTACTAATAATAATTTATCAATTAGTAACTATTATAAATTAATAAATTATTTTTAAATAGCTAAACAATTAATCAAATAATTAATTAATTTAATGGTTTCATAATTAAATAATTAAATAATTTTAACTAACTAAACAATTAATCAAATAATTAATTAATTTAATTGTTTTATAATTAAATAATTAGTGGGGTGATTTTCTACATTATTAATCAACTATAAATCCATTTTTCTTCGAGATATTTATAAAAAATTAATAATCAAGTAGATTCCTATGGACGTCTGCAAGGCCTATCCCTCGAAATGAGTGAGAGTATTCAATATATGCTCATTTTCTGGGACTCCCCCAATATTATTTATCACTTGATCTATAGTATCACCATTTTTGTGATAAAATTATTATGATAAACTATATAAAATAAATGTATAGAAACTTGCATTAGTAAAACTTTGACGTCTTAATTTTAGAGTCAGTTAGATTATTTCTTCTAATAATTTTTAAGGGCTCATATTAAAAATTTGATTAATATTATTAGATGACAAGAATATTTTGTATGTTAGTATTACTAACCAATTTAATTATAATTTTATTTACTAAATACCACACTATGTATTGAGTTACTATTCTAGTAGAAGGTTTTCAGAATTTTAATATGTCCATAAAATTTATTTAATGATAGGATTATAACAGTAATATATTTATCACTATAACAAGTTTAATTTTAGGTGCTAATATTAGTATTATCACCCTTCATTCTTGGGGACTTCACAAATATTATCAATCATTTGAACCACAATATCACCATTTTTGTGATAAAAGTGTTATGATAAACTGTATAAAACAAATGTATATAAACTTGCACAAGTAAAACTTTGACGTCTTAATATTAGACTCACTTAGATTATTTCTTCTAATAATTTTTATGGTTCATATTAAAAAGTTGGTTAATATTATTAGAAGACAAGAATAAACCAATTTAATTATAATTTGATTTAGTAAATACCACAATATGTATTGAGTTACTATTCTAGTAGAAGGTTGTCACAATTTTAATGTGTCCATAAAATTTATGTAATGATAGATTTATAAGAGTAATATATTTATTACTATAACAAGTTTAATTTTAGGTACTACTATTAGTAATTTTATTTGGGTTGGTTACCATATTTTATTATATTAGGAGGCTGATAAAATTTTATAAACAACAATAGAAAATTTTATATAAGACAATGTTTAAATGTATTCTTTTAACAATCAAAATCAATAATGAAATGGATATTATAGCAACAAAATCTATGTCTAGTAGTACTATTTATTGTTTTATATCAAATTAAACCTAATTTTATCAAGGATTGCATGATGAGTAATAAATTCTAAAAACAAAATCACATATAAAGTTAGATAATGACATTAATAATAATCAATGGTTGATAATGTTATTAACCTACATTTTAGTTATATTTTGATATTATGGAAACTATTATATCTACATTGACTTACTATAGTAAGTCTACAATATGGCACGATTTTAGAATGCCAAGTCTATACAATTATTAAATGGAATAATACGACTTTTGTGATTGCTATAATTTACAACAATTTCAATTATTGTTATAGTAACTTATTTGGTTTATGTTGAGATTTAAGGAAATACAAATTAATATAATATCCTCTTCATCAAAGCATATCTTTCTCTCATCAAAATACTGGCATCAATATCTAATGTATAAGAAGAGGCTAAATAACATGGAAGATAAGGGATTCCTAAAATTTCTTGTAACTCTAGCCAAGACAACCTTCAAGTCAAGTGGGGATGGAATAAGGATGAGAAACCTTGGCTAGGTCATTGGGAGATAAAGGAGGAGATCATTTTGCAAAATAAATATATTAATATTAAATATATTATTGTGTAAAATTTCTTCATTATTAAGTAGTGGAGTGATAAATAATTAGAAGGTAAAACGAAAGTAAAATATTATGTTAATGAGGTGATCAATCCAAATATGTAAAACTATAAGTATCTAGAGTTTGTTTCAATAATGTAAAGAAGCATATAAACATTTTGAAAATAAGAACAAACTCTCATGATCTCCATAGTGAAACTAGGAGTAAATGGTAAATTCCAAAAACATCATGGCAGGAAAGTATCTATCACCTTTGTAACACTATGATGGTTGAATATTCTAAAGACGCATCTCGACAACACATGCGCACTTGGAAGGCTCTAGAGAACACTACTAGAGGAGTACATGAATACCAACATTAGTCCTCTCATGCAAAATAAATCTTAGTTTTTTTAGTGGACTCAGTTTAATGATATATATTTCAACAAGAGACTATGGTTTTCTCTGATGAAAAACATATATTACTACAAATAGATATCTTTATGTTATTTTTTAAAATCATTTTAGGCAGACTCAACTTGGAAAAATAATTTAATATGTTTTTATTATGATAGTTAGATACCATGGACAATTATATTTTTTGCTCGATGGGCTAGACACTCTACAACTTGTTTTCATTCTTATGGTTTTGAGTCCATAAGATAGATGATGAATTTGTGTTGAGGCATCTACTGTATGTAAATTTTCTAATTTAATAGAAAATTATGATTTTTTCTTCGAAAAAAACAATTGAATATGAAAAGAACCAAGTTTTATTAGATTGTCTATCTCATACTCAAATTGGACCTAACGATCAAAATATTTATGACACTTCCAACCTTCTTGCCATTTTATCCCAACAAAAATATGTTGATCTTGAAATTATTCTCTTAATGTTTTTCGACCTTAGAAATGAAATTCTAAAAAGGTATGAGTAATCACTTTATGACCTAGAAAGGTCCAAGAGACCATATTCACTCTTTGGTGGATGTTATTAATCATCGTCACCATCATAATTATATATTATAATAGGAGATTTATGCCACTTTATAGTTGACAAGATAAAAATATATTATGAATTGGAATAGTAACATAATCTAAATTTATTATTTATATTTTTGTGTTAAAAGCTAAATTGATTGAGGCTTAATTCATGAATGATATGTTAATGTGCAAGAAATATCTTACTTATAAAATTATTTAATAATAATGACATTAGTGATGCCTAGTATATATTCTTAATCATTTCAATAATCAAAATCAATTATAAATAAGAATAGCAATAAAGTAGTATAGATTTATGTTTTTCAAATACAAGAGGAAAGATGAGACAATGACTAGATTAGTTATTGCAAGTTTTCAATATTTAATCTTGAATTGTTTCAATATTTTACATTAAAAAAATTATATAATTGATATTCCTCTAAAACTTAAATTCCTTACATTATTTCTACTATAATTAATATTTATATTTCTGTATTAAAACCAAAGCTCATCAAAATTTAACTCATGATTTATATATTGTATAAGAAACTTTCTTAGCTACTATATATTATTATAAGAAATTTGCACCACTTTATAGTTGGAAAAAGAAAAATAAATTATAAATTGGAATCGGAACATAGTTTATTTTAATATTTATATTTTTTTTAAACAAATTTTATGGAGACGTACTTAATGAATAATAGATTAATGTACGAGAAATGTATTACTAATAATGTTATTTAATTACAATGAAATTAGTAATGCCCCATATATGTTATTAATTATTTTAGCAATTAAAATCAATTTTTAATTATGAATGAGAATAACAATAGAGTATCATAGAATTATTTTTTAAAATACCAGAGGAAAGTGGGCAATCGAACTAAGCTAATTATTGCAAGTGTTAAATATCTATTTCTGAACTATTTGAATATGTTTTATTTACTAGAACATATAATTCTTATTTTTGTAAAAGTTAGATTGCTTAACTTATTTCTATTATGACTAATATTGGTATTTATATAGTAAAATAAAGTTCAACAAAATTTAACTCATGAGTAAAAAATTGGGTATGAAATTTCTTACCTATAAATCTATTTAACGGCATATAAATATTATGTTAGTTACTATTATGAATTTAATGTCGACACTAAATAACTATTTTTTCGATGTTTATTATAACTTATTGTACAATACAATGTTGGCACACCTTCAAAGTCTAGAAGAGAAAATATCTTACAAGTTTACTTTGTGTGATTTGATGGTCATTTTTTTTTTTATTTTATGAATTAAAATGCAACAAAGTAGTACTATTTGATTTATATCCAATATAATAAAAGAATATTAAGGAAAACCCACTTAAAACTTTATTTCAATTGTCTAACATTTATTAGTTGTATTTAAATGTTTATATTGAAATTAATTACTCCAATATTGTTTTAATACACAAAGTCTAAAAGACATTCTTTTTAAATGCATAATTGAATTTGACTATGCACATTTGATATAGTGAGAAGTTATGTTGGTTGAAAAAAACTTTGAACTTAAAAATTTAATTAAAATATCATATAAGTCGCATAGAGTATCATCACATTATTACAGTGAAATTGAACCACAATGTGCATATATGTACTAAATAATATAAAACTCAAAAAATAATATGAATAGAATATTCGATATACAATTGACATTGAAAATTGTTTATGAACTATATGAGTAGATCCTTCAAAAGACAAAATTACATTCATGAGTTATCTCCATCTAACCTTAAAATATTCTCTGCAGTACATCAAGAAAAACTTCAACTCCACATTCACACATCTTTGTCTTCTTGCAATGCTCTTTGTTTGGCATCCATTCCCAAATTATAGTAATGTTTCAAATATATCCAATTGATATCTAATCGGGATTTGGTACCCAATATTATTATGAATTTTTTCCATTTTATTTCCTTGAAATAGGATTCTACGAATAAACCCTTACATGTTACTTTCATTATCCTTGAAGATATATGAGGTGGATTATGTCATCCAAATCATCTTTCCTTCATCCTTGTTTACTTATCTAACTCGCAACATATTTCTTTTCTCAACATCAATCATATGATTGAATGTTGTCTTTGGCTTGTTGAATGTGGGTCCAACATATACATGTTCATTTTTCACATGATCAAAATATCCCTCCATAATACTTGAGAGTACATGCACTGGATTATGGTCATCATGCATAATTTTCCTTGACTTGGGATAAAACTCCTCATAGGATGAATTAGTTCCATTCATTATTATATGATCATTATATTTTCATATACCATATGAAGAACTCTTTCCCAATACTCTAATCTATTTTTTCCATTATTCTGTTATAATTGGTGAATCCTCATTGTCGATATTGTCTTTCCACATTTTTATGTATCATTTTATTTATTCCTTTACGTATTTTAAGTAAAAATCATTATCTTTGGGATGTAAGAAACATGGCCTCCCTGTGGGAAGTTTAGGCCAACTTTCATCATCTATATTCCAAAACTTAATTGGTTCTTACCACTCAATATATCTGATGGATTTTTTGTATCTTAGTACTAGAACACCATTGAGTAAAATAAATTGGAAATATTGTACATTAAGATTTGCAACTAGGGCATTTTTTGCCTATTTCATCCATACATTAAGAGAAATTTTGAAGTCATACACTTTTTCAATAAGTGTTGGTGGAAACACTCGCTTTTCTTCGATTGTTCGATATGCATCCATCATTTCAAGTAAGGAATATACATATTTATTTTTCAAGTTGGAAGATATCCTACCATATGTTCCATCTATGTCTTCATGTGTGTGCCCCACAAGAAAAAACCAAACTTCAATAGTTATGAAGACACCAAAAATAGTCAAAAGTGATAGAAACATGAAAATATAGTGATTCTTATTATCACTTGCTAGATTGTCCAAATATAAAAACAAATGTGGCGGAAGGATTTTAAAATCAACATTCTAATTTGTTGATCTTCCATGAGAGATAAAATCATCCTTGTACACATTACATTTTGAGTAAATACAAGTTTCAAGTAATGAATTTGAAAGGAGGTTTTCTAAAATTCCACTCTCACAAAGTAGATCCCCATACAAATCACAATGTGGGTCGTGTAGGTCCCTCAAACACTTTTCAAGGGATATAATAGTAAATTGTGATTCCATATGTATAAATGGTACGGGGATATGACCAAAACCTCTCGTATTATGCCCATGTCTTATTGTACAAGTCAATGAAAAAACTAAGTTTGTTGTTGCAATAGATTTGAGTTTGACACATATCCTTGGGATTGAAGTTTTTGTTGTTTCCATTTTATCATGGGTAATTCTCGAATACTCCATTGGAAAATACTTTAACTTAATTTTGTGTGCATAGTAGCAATATCTTCCACACATAACAATCTTGTTATGTTTTTTCAATCTACCTTGTGCCTTTCCTTCCAACTCTTTTTTAGTTATTTACTTCATTTGTGCTTTCAACATAGCACATTCACTACATTTGCTTATCTTGGTGTTCTTTGAAAATGACACATCATGAAAATGAGTATTCTATATATTTCTTATTGTTGATTGTGATATTGATGGTTAATTGAGCTTTTGAAGAGCCTCATTGATCTCTTTAAACAAATCATTTCACGCATGGTTTAAAGGAAACAATCTTAAAGGATCCTGATGCAGGAGCATCCAGTTGAGGGAGGTCATGGCTAGAGAGTTTGTCTTGCAAATAGATTTAGTTTCAGTTAGTTTTTATTTTCATTTAAATTTCTAGGAACAACTATCTCAGCCCACTATTAGTTTTTGTTTACTTTTTTTTTTTATTTTTTATTTAAAATTTACTTTTAGACTACAATTAAGAAAGAACAATTGTCAAAGAATAACTAAATGTAACTACTGACAGTTTAATAACTGTATAGTGCATCTTTACAAAACGGAGGAAGGAAAACAGTTACTGAATTTTTTTGACCATCATAGTTTTGAATAGAAACAAGTGTGAAACCATCTTTTGACAATCTACATCTGTATATTACAGTCTGGATATTTTCTCCCTTAACTTAATAGAGACCATTGATCTATTTTATAATGAAGCTAGGGAATGAATAATTAACACAAGAGCAAACAAAGTACGTGGACAAGTTCAGAAAAACAAAGGAGCTAGCCTACCGAAGAATCAAGTGAAACACTATTGAAGGAGCATACAATTTCTACAGGTACCAATAGAGCACACAACATTTTCTTTCGCTGTTTAATTATCAAAAATAAATCATTTTATATATATATAGCGAAACTGAACACCTACAGTTCCAGATACAACTACCCAAAAATACAGTTAAGTCACAGAACATAGGTCCAATATAATGGTGCCAAATGGAACTTCAAGTTTTCCACGAAATCAACATAGGCACAGTCCCCTCAGAATATAAATAAAGTCACATATACAACAACAGCCTAAAGGCATAAGTTACAGAACACGCAACAGGGAGGTCGAAGCCCTTGCCCTTGAAAATAGACTAAGCAAGAAGCATAACCCTTCAAACAAATCGATAGAAGGACAAAAAGGTGCGACCTTACCGAATACTTGTGCAGGTGTCAGGGCACGTGACCAGCCAACAGGAAACCCAACTCCATTTTCCTGTCACTGCCACTAAAAGAAATCCATCAGCAACTGAGAGACAGAGTCATGGAAAAATAAAACCGAAGATAGAGCCAAGGGTTAGAGAACGTTCACTTACCAAAGCCGAGTTCTTCTAATGGTGGAAAGAAATCACATGACAAGGCCATAGTTGCAGAGCACTCACTACTCACCACGAGCAAGAACAATTAGCAATAGTCGAAAACGAGGCAAAATGATAAAACATGGAGGGGAAGAGCTTACCTCTAGTTAGGTTCTGGAATAAAGCCATGCGTCGAGCTTCCCCACAACCGTGACTTGCAAAGAAGAACCAAGTCCACAATTAGATAGTGAGATAGACATCTGAAAACTAGTAACATAATCGAAACAAGAGAGAAGCAAGGACCTAAGACCATAACCAAAGCCGAACAAACAAAAACCCACGACTGAGACCAGGTCTCGTGACTTCAAAACAGGGAGCTGAGCAAAGAACATTTTCGAAGGGTGTAAGCGAAACCATGAGGAGTAGCGACCTCTGACAGAGCAAAGAGAGTGCCTTCGATGGCACAGCAGAAGGTTGGAGAAAAAAAAGTGAATTGAGCTAAGCTAGGGTTTCTTGGTCACAGTAAAAGGCAAGAGGAAAGAACCCCATGTCCAGGAGACTTGTCCTAAAAAAAAATAAAGCCTAGTACCGCACTATAAAGTGAACCAACTGCAAATATGTCAACCATACAATCAATAATTAATTATTAAGCCATAGGTGTTCAAGGTTGGTCCCATCAAATTTTGGTATCAGAGCCAGGTTAGAGTTAATTGTTTTTTTTACAAAAGTGAAGTTGGAAGAAGAGGTTGTGGCAGAGCTATTTGAAGGGTAGTAGATGAAGGATTGATGGAAGAGATTAGGATCCTGAATGCCCATTTGGCAACAGTAAAAGTAGGAAGGAGAAGGGATCTAGAAGGAGGAGATGATAGTGATGAAGAAGCTGTTGTTACAATAGATGGATCAGATGAAGAATGACCTGAAATCAGATTATTAAGGTCAGTTTTATTGGCTAGTAGTAAGCCAAAGCTTGAGATTTCAAACTATGATGGTAGTTTGTCCACAGAAGCGTTGTTGGTCTAGATTAGTGAGTTAGACAAATACTTTGAATGTGAGGAGATAAGCAAAGATAGGAAAGTTAAATTTGTTGCCACCAAGTTAAAAGGACATGTGACCTTATGGTGGGATAGTGTCCAAGCAGAGAGGAGAAGATCAAATAAGTTACCTATTAAAAAGTGGACTAGAATGATCGCTAAGATGAAGGGTAAGTTTCTGCCCAAAGATTACCAGATTGCCCTGTACCAGCATGTGCATAATTTGAAGCAGATAGGAATGATGTGAAAGAACATATAGAATAATTTTATCGAGTGAATCTAAGAGCTGGTTACATTGAATACACCCCTGAAAAGACAGCAAGGTTTGTGAATGGCCCAAGGCTAGGAATATTAGACAAAATAAGTATTCTTTCTCGAAAAACCATAGAGGAAGCATACCAGAGTGCCTTAAAGGTAGAAGAAAAAATTGTAAGGAAGCAAAATGCCAGAAGAGGACATGGAACTAGCGGAGGGAAAGGACAATCCTTTGGCAAAGGAAGGACTACCAACAACAATGGAGAGGGAAATAGTTCAAAGACTTCAAGAACAATAGAAAAGGAAGGTAGAACTAGGGGAGGAAGGCCATACCAGAGAGGAAAGGGTAATGGTAGAGGCAGAGGAGCTGCCTACCACTGTTACAAGTTCCACAAGTGGGGGCACACGTCCTTTGAGTTCCCTGAAGGTGAACAGGCTGGACAAAGAGGAGCATATGTTTCTCAAAGAGAGGAAGCAGAGGCACCACCCCAAGAGGTAGAGAATGTACTAGAAACAGGAGAGGCCTTAGTCTTGAATAAGGTACTCCTGAACCTAGCAAAGGAGACAGCTGAACAAACCCAGAGAAAGGAATTATTCCAGACTGTGTGCAAGTCACATGGAAAATGCTGCAAACTGATTATAGACAGTGAAAGCACTGATTATCTGGTTGTAACAAAGATGGTGGAGAAATTGGGTTTGAAAAGGTTGAAGCACCTAACTCCCTATAAGGTGTCTTGGTTATAGAAAGGTCACCAACTACTAGTTGATGAGCAGTGTGAGGTGGAGTTCCATATTGGCAAGTATAGGGACAAGGTGATTTGTGACATCATGCCCATAGACGTGTGTCATATTTTGCTAGGGATACCATGGCAGTATGACCAAAAGGTTGTTCACGATGGAAAATCAAACTGTTACAAGTTTGTCAAGCATGGGATTAAGCATACACTAGTACCTATCAAGGAAGAAGAAACAGCAGAACTAGTGGGACAAAAGTGTTGGTGGTCTGTGGAAAAGAATTTCTAAAATAGATTGAAGATAACGAGATAAAGTATGTCATTGTAAGGAGACTGAGAGCAGTGTTGTTGGACACCAAAATTTCTGACTTACCTAAAGAAATCTAGGATTTGTTGCAGGAATTCAGCGACATTGTGGTGGATGATTTACTGGATTAATTACCACCAAAGTGAAGTATCAGTCATCACATAGATTTCATCCCTGAAGCTAGTTTGCCAAACAAAGCTGCTTACCAGATGAGACCTAAGGATAATGAAGAGATCAAGAAGCAGGTACAGGAATTGTTGGACAAAGGATTGATATGGGAAAGTTTAAGCCCCTATGTAGTTTCGACAGCTTTAGCTCCCAAGAAAGGAGGCGAGTGGCGGATGTGTACAAATTCAAAAGCAATAAATCAAATTACTATCAGGTACAAGTTTCCATTGCCACGAATGGATGACATGATGGATTGCTTGAATGGAGAAGCATATTTTTCAAAGGTAGATCTGAAGAGCAGATGCCACCAGATTAGAATAAGGGAAGGGGACGAATGGAAAACAACTTTCAAAACCAATGAAGGGCTATATGAATGGCGAGTGATACCATTTGGGTTGATTAACGCCCTTAGCACTTTCATGCACCTGATGAATGAGATGTTCAAGGAGTTCATTGGGAAATTCGTAATCATGTATCTTGACGATATACTAATTTTCAGTAACATCAAGGAAGAACATTTTTGACACATTAGATATGTTCTGGAGAAGTTGCAGTAAAACAAGTTGCTGATAAATTTGAAAAAATGTTCTTTATTTCAAAAGGAGTTAGTCTATTTGGGTTTTGTGATGGCAGAAAATGAGCTGAAAATGGACCCAGAAAAGGTTGCAGCTATACTTAACTAGCCATCCCCTAAGACTCTGTTCAAAGTTCGAGATTTTCACAGCTTGGCAAGTTTCTATCATAAGTTTATAAAGAATTTTAGTGGAGTCTGTGCACCCATGTTGGATACCATAAAAAAGGCAAGTCATCCTTTCCATTGGACTGAAGCTGCAGAGAAGAGCTTCTAGATATTGAAGAAGAAGATCACTAAAAGGCCAATTTTGAGGTTTCCTGATTTTAACAAACTTTTCCAAGTTTGTTGTGATGCCAGTGGTACAACCATTGGAGCCATACTCAGCTAGGAAGACAAACCAGTAGCTTATTTCAGTGAAGAATTAAATGAAAGCAGGCAAAAGTATACGTCTTATGAGAAGGAGTTTTATGCCGTCGTCTAAGCATTGAAGCATTGGAGACATTATTTGTTGGGTAATCAGTTTGTCTTGTTTTTTTATAATTCTGCATTGCGATATGTTATGTAGCAACATAAATTGAATCACAAACATGCAAAATGGGTTGAGTACTTACAGAGTTTTACATTCGTGTTGAAGCATATCAGTGGTCAAGCCAACAAGGTAGCAGATGCACTAAGCAGAAGAGTTTTACTCTTGCAAGAAAGCACGATACAAGTGTTGGGTTTTGAACACGTGAAGGACTTATATCAAATAGATGTGGATTTCAAGGAGGCTGATGAGGCCTGCCAAAATCATTTGTTGAGGAACAATAGTCCATGGCTGGACTATAACTTACAGGAGGAGTTGCTATTCAAGCGAGGACAACTGTATGTTCTAGAATGTTTGATGAGGGAGAACATCATTCGAGAAATCACGGTGGAGGACTAACTAGACATTTTGGCATTGATAAGACCTTGGATTAGCTCAGTCATTTCTATTACTGGCAGAAGGGTGAAGAGACGTGCAATGATATGTGACAAGGTGTAAAATATGTCAGATGGCAAAAGGGCATAGTCAGAACATGGGGTTGTATATGCCCTTGCCTATTCCAAACAGACCATGGGATTCAGTTAGTTTGGAGTTTGTCCTGGGTCTGCCCAGGACACATCGGAGTTTTGACTCCATCATGGTGGTGGTGGACCATTTCTCCAAGATGGCACACTTCATCCATTGCAGGAAAACTAGTAACACTACCCATGCAGCACGCTTTTTTTTCGCTGAAGTCATCAGACTACATGGCTTACTGAAGTCCATTATTTCTGACAGGGATGTGAAATTCACAGGACAGTTCTGGCACACCTTGTGGAAAAAGCTGGATACAAAGTTAAACTCCAACTCTGCTTATGACCCACAGACTGATGCGCAGACAGAGGTGGTGAATGGGAGCTTAGGAAACCTGCTACGGAGTCTAGTTGGAAAAAATTCACAAATGTGTGATAGTGTACTTGCCCAAGCAGAATTTGCTTATAACGATTTACCAAATCGAAGCACAGGAAGTAGTCCTTTCCAGATCTTGTATGGAATGCATCCCCGAGGAGTGCATGAGTTACGAGATTTTCGATAGTTATAAAGAAGAAGTGTTGATGGGGAAGATTTTGCGAGAGCAATTATTGACCTACATGAGCAGGTGAAGTCAAAATTATAGGACAGTAGTCAAAGGTACAAATAGAAAGCAGATCTGAAAGGATGGGAGGTACAATTTAATGTAGGGGATCAAGTTCTAGCACATCTGCGCAAAGAAAGATTCCCTAAGGGAAAATACAATAAGTTGAAATTTAAGAAATTTGGACCTTGCAAAATTCTGCGCAAGTTTTTTGCAAATGCCCATGAGTTACAATTGCCTCCAGGTATAGGAATATCACCCATCTTTAATGTGGTAGATTTATTCCCATATACTGCCATTCCTGAAGAGGACAGTTCGGTGCAGCCAAAGCGGGATACCCAGGAAGAGAGTAGTTCGTGGATGAGACAAATGCCTTCAACTCAGCCACTTCAAATCAAAGGAATCCTTGATACACAGGTGGCCAGGTAGACTCGAAGAAAGGAGTACCTACAGTACCCCATCAAGTGGAAGAACCGGCCTATTAAGGACAGTTTGTGGCTTGACGCAGAACAAATACAATGTGCACTGTATTCTATCGAGGAACACATGGACCGAAGCCATGAATTTTCATCTATGCTGGGAGCCTGATGCAGGATCATCTAGCTCATGGAGGTCATGGCTAGAGAGTTTTACTTTGCAAACAGATTGAGTTTCAGTTAGCTTTTATTTTCATTTAAATTTCTAGCAACGACTGTCTCAGCCCACTATTAGTTTTTGTTTCATTGAGTTTCAGTTAGTTTTTATTTTCATTTAAATTTCTAGGAATGGCTGTCTCAGCCCACTATTAGTTTTTGTTTACGTTTTTTATTTTATTTTTATTTAAAATTTACTTTTAGACTATAGTTAAGAAAGAATAGTTGTCAAACAATAACTAAATGTAACTACTGATAGTTTAATAACTGTATAGTGAATCTTTACAAAACACAGGAAGGAAAACAGTTACTGTAATTTTTTGACCATCATATTTTTGAATAGAAACAAGTGTGAAACCATATTTTGACAATTTGCATCCATATATTACAGTCTGAATATTTTCTCTCTTAACTTAATAAAGACCATTGATCTATTTTATAACGAAGCTAGGGAATGAATATTTAATAGAGGAGTAAACAGAGTGCGTGGACAAGTTTAGAAAAATAAAGGAGCGAGCCTACCAAAGAATCAAGTGAAACATATCGCAGGAGCATACAATTTCTACAGGTATGAACAGAAGACACAACATTTTCTTTCATTGTTAATTATCAAAAAAGAAATCATTAATATATATCTATAATAAAATAATAGAATATAATAATATATATATAGCGAAACCGAACACCTATAGTCCCAGATGAAACTGCCCAAAAATACAGTTAAGTCACAGAACAACAATCCTATACAGTGGTGCCAAATAGAACTTCAAGTTTTCCACAGAACCAACATAGGCACAGTCCCCCCAGAATATAAATACAGTCGCATATACAACAACAGCCTGAAGGCATAAGTTACAGAACATGAAACAGGGAGGTTGAAGCCCTTGCCCTTGAAAATAGACCAAGCAAGAAGCATAACCCTTCAAACAAATCGACAGAAGGACAACAAGGTGCGACGCTACCTGATTGCGTAGGTGTCAAGGTATGTGACCAGCCAACAACAAACCCCAGCTCCATTTTCCTGTCATGGCCACCAAAATAAAGTTGTTGGCAACCAAGAGATAGAGTCATGGAACAAGAAAACCAAAGACAAAGACCAGAGCCGAGTTCTGCTAATGGTGGAAAGAAATCGTGTGACAAGGCCACAGTTATAGAGCGCTCATTGCTCACCAGGAGAAAGAATAGTCAACAGTAGTTGAAAATGAGGCAGAATACTAAAACATGGATGGGAAGATCTTACCTCTAGTTAGGTCCTGGAATAAAGCCAAGTGTCGAGCTACCCCACAACCATGACCTACAAAGAAGAACCAAGTCCATAATTAGATAGCGAGGTGGACATATGAAAACTAGTAACATAATCGAAACCAGAGAAAATCAATGACCTAAGACCATAACCAGATCCGAACAAACAAAAACCGACGACTGAGACTAGGTCTTGGGACTTCAGAATAGGGACATGAGTAAAGGACATTGCTGAAGGGTGTAAGCGAAACCGTAAGGAGCAGCAACTTGTAACAGAGCAGAGAGACTCCCATCGATGGCACAATAGAAGTGTTAGTGTCAGTCTTTGCAGCCTTCCTCCAGTGATCAAACATGCTCTTACAAGTGATTTTAAGTTGTCAAAATCAAATTGTGTCATTTCAGTGAGTCTTCAAGCAAAATTTGGTCACTAGGCATTAGGTTTAGGGTTTGCTTTCACTCCTTTCAAAGTTTCCCAAATGTCAGTCTATGTCACTATTCAGCTGAGTCTATCATCATTCAGAAGGTTGTTATCATCATATCAAGTTCCATTGGGTCATTTTACAGCTTGTTCATGCTTTAGTTGTGCCTAGGTAAGGTCCAATTCCCTCTCCTAGGGTTTTGGAGGTAATTTCTCTTGGATGGTCAAATCATCGAAAAAACTTGTATCCTGATGTTCACACACCTTCCCCTATTTTTAATGTACCTTATTAAACACTTCCCATCATTGAGATCCCCCAAATTCCTCATTTTTGCACAAACCCTAGTTTCTTG
>APFE030258806.1:0-16069 GCA_000404065.3 Pinus taeda
AATAATTTCAATATTAAATCATATTCTACATAAAATAATATTAATAGAAAAATAACCTAATATTAATTTAATTCAAATCCTTCTCAATTATTATATTATTCTTAATTCAAATCAAAAAAATAACTAATGATTAATTTACAATATATAATTATTTTAACAACTGATCAATATTATTCATGGAAAATCTGACAACTTAGAGTTACCAATAATAATATTAAGATTTTCAGAAAATAACTGCATTTAAATATATATAATTTTTGTAATTTATTTTTAAAAAATAACATGTTAAATTTGATATGTAATTTCAACTGAAAAATTATGCTGGAAGCCTATAAATATATAAATTCTTATCGAAATTGGATTGCATAACCTACATAACTAGTCTTAATCGGAATTGGATCACATGACCTCGAAAACCAAACCTCACCAGGGTTAAGCAACACCAATTTTACATAATTTAAAATTATATATATATATATATACAGAGACACACGACGCGGCCGTCCCACTCGTTTCCATACACTTGCTACGCTAAAACATTACTGCTCAAGCTCTTCCACTCGTTTACGCTCCACACTGTGACTATGAGCTGCTGGGTGGCCATGTGCACAGCTACAAACAGAAACAGAAAAAATAAAATGCAGAAGAGGGATGAAAGGATTTTAAACCTTAAAGCCAAGGCATTGTCTTCCTCTCAATTATTATCACAATTTTCACGTGCCTAATCTTCACTTTCTCTTTTTCTTCATCTCAACTCCAACTCTTCCACATGTTTACGCTCGGGTTGGTTTATAATGTAAAAATTAATATAATTTTTTTTTAATATTTTAAGAAGCTGTTACGAAGGGACATTTAATTTGTCAAAATAACGAGGAGATGCTTAGGTTGCACTAGCCTTTAGTTGATGAGACATTTAATTTGTCAAAGTTACCAGGAGGTGCCTAGGTCACACTAATCCTTAGCTGGTCTAATTTGTCAAAGTCACGAGGAGGTGCCTAGGTCACTCTAGCGCTTAGCTGATCTAATTTGTCAAAGTCACAAGGAGGTGCCTAGTTCACATTAGCCCTTGGCTGAGTGGATGGTCACACTAGCCCTTCGTTGATCTAATTTGTCTAAGTCACGAGGAGGTGACTAGTTCATACTAGCCCTTAGCTGACCAAAGTCAAAAAGTGCCTAGGTCACACTAGCCCTTAACTGACTAGATTTTTTAACATGTCTCCTCCTCTAAACCACCTAATCAAATTTGTTCCTAAATCACCTTACTAGAGAAACCCATCCTCAATTAATTGTAATGATAAAACTTTATATTAATATTTTAATTTATATTAAAATACATAAATTTAATAAAATAAATAATAAATTTAATATAAAAATAAATCAAATTAAACCTTTTTAATTCTTCAAAACCTTTTTGTCCGGATCTTGTTACTAAATTTGGGGAAAACGCTCCCTCTCAAGTTTTACTCTGGCAAGGTAAAACTCGACTTTACAATGAAACTTATAAAAAATAAAAATAGTAACATTTTTAACGGGTAGAAAGCTCGCTAATACGATATATACACGTCTAAGTATTCGGAGTATAGAAATAAGCAAAACGTAGAAAGTCCAAACGTAATAAGCACGATTTCCCGAATAAATAGCACAACGTAAAAAAGTAGCTGTTGTTTGACTAAAGTCCAAATAACTAAACGGACCATGGTAAAATTGGGCTGATAAAAACCTCGTGGTGAAAGCAAATGAGCTAAATGACAGATATGGCTTTGCTGATGTGGATCTTGATGAAGGAATGAGAGAAATGTCAACTCAATAGAATAAAGGTATATAATAGTTGAAGGTATATAATAGTTGGTTGGACTATTTTGAGGCTTTTTATATATTTAATTAAATAAAAAATAAATAAATAAATAAAAAGAAAGAAATTATTTTAAAATTTAGGAAGTTAAGGATAGTTTATGAGAAAGATTGTTTCTTCATTTGTTTGATATATTGGGTTTTTTTTTCTCTGAAGTCTCACAATAATTATTCCCAGTTTTTTGACAAACTTGTGGATAAATAGATTACCCCAAGAGCTATCTGCCAGTATGTTTGCATAAATTTCTCTATTATGGTTGAAGGTCTCACATTCTAAAATAAAATGATTTTCTGTCTCCACTTTCCCAAAAAAACAAAAGATACATACTCTTTCTTCCCACCCTTCTTTTGACTTTCAATTAATCCTTAATTTAAAGTTAACCTTTTTTTAATATTTTCAATTCAATTATATTACATTAAATATATTTTTAATATTAAATAAAATAAACATTATAAAATTAAACAAAAATTATATAATTTTTTTATAATAAATCAATTTTTATTGGCTATAAATTTTGTAGCTGAAGTTTAATAAAAAACCAAACCCAAAACATAAAACGAATACAATACCCAAAACAAACGATTCACAGTTTACATTATTAAACAGAAGCCTCCCAAAAATTTCAGCAGATATCCAACTGATACGTGTTTCTGTCGCATGGACCCTTATGGGTATTGTAAATATGGTGTTACAAAAACGAAAACCTCAATTTCACATACAAAAAAATTGCTAAATAATATTTTGGTGGAAAACAGTGAACCTTTTAATTTATGAAGATAGAAACTTAGTTAGTGGCCTTCAGTTATAAGAAGCTTATTGATATAATTATTATAATAATAAAATAATATCCAATAAACATGATTGGACATTCAGATATCAGATACAAATGATAACGATTCGAAACGAATACAGGATTTGTATTCTATAAATAAAATCTCGTTAAATCATTTGGCTTGGGCTGGCTAGTGAGGCAAGGAGGCCGCACAGTAGGTTGGAATGGCAGAAACTGAGAAGCCATTAAAATTAGTGCCGATGACAGCAGCGTAGGCGCCCATGTTGGGAAAAACAAGCCAGTCTCCCACCACCAGCTCCGGCAGCAAGTAATCGATCAGGACGATATCGGAAGCGTCGCATGTCGGTCCAAAAACAGTAGATGGATACCTGGGCAGGCCGGTGCAGGATGCATTCGAGCGGTGGGATTTGCAGGCCAGAGGGAACGCAGTGATGACGGCTTTGTCGTGGATAAGACAACTCATGGAGCCATGGATGCCATCGTTAATCCAATATTCCCTCACTTCTCCTCTTACCCGTTTTCCGATTACACAGGAGGCCAGCCAGAAGGCGCTCGCGGCAAAATATCGACCCGGCTCACCCATAGCGAAAATCTTTGTTTCGTCTGGGAAGTATGTTTTCAAAGACTTTCGGACTGTAGGCGCGGCCTCTGCAAATGGCTGTCCCGCGGTGAAACCGCCACCGATATTAACAATAGTAAGTTTGGGCATCCCAAGCCTAGAAGCCGAATCGAAAACGTCCCGAATGGTCGCGATCGCGCTTGCGTAGATGCCGGAGCGCGAGACACTGCTTCCAACGTGAAACGAGACGCCGTGCACGGCAAGCCCATATTCCTGCGCTGCCTGCAGTAGCGGCTGGACTTCCTCCGGCAGGGCGCCGTACTTGCGACCCAACGGGATCCGCGCGCCTCCCGCCTCCTCGTTGGGTACCTTCACCCTCAGCAACAACGCGCACCGTGGGTGGAAATTCTTGATTTTCTCAACTTCTTGAATGGAATCGAACGTTGTTAGATTCACGCCGACGCTCGCCGCGTATTTGAGGTGTGTCACTGCCTTGCATGGATTTGCGTACACGATTCGATCGGGCGAGACGCCGAGCTTCAGAATGGCTTCGATCTCCACCCGGCTGGCGCAGTCAAATCCAGACCCAAGCGTGGCCAGGGCCGACAATAAGGCCGGCTCTGGGTTACACTTGACAGCGTAAAAGGGGCAGACAGTGGGGAGGGCCTCCTGCCATTTGTGCCACAAATCAACCATCACTCCGAGGTCAAGGACGTAAAACGGGTCGCTGACATCGTCATTGTCGATAATGGACTGCATCATCTCCTTGACAGCTTCCTGCGACCTTGACCGCAGGGCCATCACCTTTCGGCTCTTCACCTCAGCGCTTGCGAGCACCCTTTCTAGAGCCGAAGACGAGCACTTGTACTCGTTTACGCTCGACTTGTTTAAACCGGACGATGTCACTATGACCTGCCCGGTGGCCATTGTCCAGAAACACAAACAGAAATAGAAAATAAAATGCAATACAGAATTCTAGCTCTAAAAGCATTGCATTCATCTCTATTTATAGCGGGCAAAATATTTCAATTTCTTTGTTAGAATATTATTAAAAAAATTAATTCTGAAATATTTCTAAAATATCTAAATCTAGACTACTTTACAGTCATCCATTAATTGGAATGACAGATATGATTCCTAGTGCAGTGATTTTTTTGAGTGGTTTGTAACAAATATTTGGACGGACTTTTAATGATTTCTACTGTATCAGCATTTTTTTATGAATTATTTTTTTTTTAAATGTGGTTGGTATAACAATTTAGAACACCTAAAGGTAACGTGTTTATTATTTTTATCTTTTTAATTGGTGTAGCAATCTGATATTTTTGGACAGTGACTTTGAAAGATTTCTACTATATAAATATTTCTTTTGGTATTTGTAAGTTTTTTTTCTAAAATGTGGTTAAATGTATCCATCTGCAACATGCAAAGGCAACATGCCTTTTTTAATAAATGATTCATTGTGTCAATCTGTAGAATTCCTTTTACTACAATGACCAAAACAACTAGTTTACATTCAACAGTTCCATCTAATAACAAATATTTTGTATTTTTTTTACTTTATTTTTTTATTATATAATTCCGTTTAATAATAACTACTACTTATTACTATTATTATTATTATTATTTTATGTGCTTCACTGTACGAATTTGTAAGATTTCTATATTACAATGACAAAAAAAATTACTTTGCATTCAAGCATTCCATTTAAACTTTTATGACAACTACTTTTTAATAACAGCTACTTTATACTTATTATTTTTATGTGCTGCAATGTACAAAAAATAAATACTTTTCATTCAACCATCCCATTTAAATTTTGTATAACAAACCTACTTGGGAGGAAGACTACACACCATCCTGACCACACTACCCACACTGCACAGGTACAATGATTTCAATATTAGAGTGTAATAATTTCAATATGTAGATATAGTTAATAAAAAATATTAAACATCATATAATAATTGATTCATTACTTCTTTCAGAACTACAGTAATTTTAATATTAAAGTATAATAATTTCAATATATAAATCTAGTTAATAAAAAATATGAAACAGCATATAAAATTGACTCACTACTTCTGCACTTGTATTATATTACTCTTATCAACTACAAAATTAAAAAAACAAATTAAAACAAATAACTAATAATTAATATTAAATATAATAATTAACATTTACATTGGCTCAATATTATCAATGGAAAATAAATCTTCCAACAACTTATTTTCAGAAATATTGTGCAAACCTTTTTTGAAAATAAATACATTTAAAATTATATGTAGTTTTGTATAATTTAAAAAATAAAATAAACATGTTTAAAAAACTCACTACTTCAACTAAAAAATTATGTCTAGATCTATACATACAGGCATAATTTTGGTTGAGATTAAATCACAAGATATTATGGAATTAAATCACATGACATGTAAAAATCAAACCTCCCCAGTTAAACCACATCTATATATACATAAACAGAGACACAGGGTTGGAAAATCATAAAATTAAAAGAGAAAATGATTGAAAGAGATATTTTTATCTTCATTACAACTCAAGCTCTTCCACTCGTTTACGCTTCAGCTCGGTGGCACTATGAACTGTTCGGTGGCCATGTGCACAAACAATGGCCAACAATGGTCAACTATGGACACCATATCTAGCCATAATCAACTATGGGTATCATATTCAACATGAACCTAGTCAACCATAAGCATCATGCTTAACATTATCATAGGCATCCATAGTCAACTGGGGATCATGAAGATAGTTAACACAGGCATATACATTACTATAGTTTTTAAAGTTCGTAACTTTAATAACATTATATAACAAATGCACTACTTAAGATTTAATATTATTTAATATTAAAGCTATTGAATATAACTTTTATAATTGTCTTCTAACATTACTCATTGTATTATTACTTGGTAATATCATTTTAATACTTCTTTAATTTAGATTTATGTTGTTCGCAATCTAACTTTAATTATTTTAATATGGTTCCAAATATGACAAACAAAAAAAATGTTGTAATGTGATAAACATATGTCATTGCAATGTGATGAATAACAAAAAACTATGCAATATAGTGAACAACATACAATTTAACAATTAAACAAAAAATGCTTTGTGTAGTCAACATGATCAACCCTAATCATAATGGGTATTTTGTTCAACCATAGTCAACATGGGCATTATAGCCAACCATAATCAACATGGGTGCCATGGTGAACCATAGTCACCATCGGCATCATGGTCAACCACGATCATCTATATGTAAACATAGACATAAAATTTTGATTTTGTAGTGTGTAAAAAAAATCAACGAGATAATGTGATGAACAACTTATGTCACTTGAAATGTCACAATATGATGACCAATAAATGATGTCATAGTGCGACAAATAACACACAATTTTCATAATTAGAAAAAATAATGGAATCACGATGAGATGGACAAGAAACAACATTGCAATGTGACAAACATGAAGCAACATCATAGTGTGACAAATAAGAGATAAGGTCATAATCGAACAAACAAAAAACCACATTATATTGTGACAAATAACATTGCAAAGTAAGAACAGATGATATTGCAATGTCATAAATATAAAATGACATCCAATGTAGACAAACAATAATCTTTGTTACAAATGTGACATATCGCAAATGACACCACACTATAATAAACAATAGACTTCATTGTAATATGTCGAAAAAAAATCATGTTGAAATGTGGCAAAAATCAAACATATTTGCAGTTAGTGAAAAAATAAATGTTTTAATGCCATAAAGAATACCATTGTTAACCATGGTTAATGTTGTTTAACTAAGTCAACCATGACTGTCCCTTGGTTGACTATTGTGCAACATAGTCAAACATTGTGATATTTGGTCGATTGTAACTGACCATAAACAATAAGGCTAGCCATGGTCAACATGCTTGTATATGCTAAACCATGGTCATCATGGTAAAAATTGTCAAAGTATATTCACACATGGTTAACATGTTTTACCATAGTGAAAATGGTCAATCATGGCCATATTTGGTCAATCATAGACAGCCATTGAAAATAATCTCAACCATGGTGACCATTGTCAAGATGGCCAACCATCTTCAACTAAGGCCAAACATCATCAAACCATGTTCGACAATGGTCAACATGGTGAACATGACAAACCATGGTTATCATGGTTAAATTGGTCAAACTATATTCACCCATGGTTGAGTATCGTTGACTAAGATTGACATGGTTGACTAAGGTTGGGCTTGAGTTGACCATGGTGAACATGGTTTACCAAGTTTGACCATGATGTTTTTGAGTGACTAAAGTTGTTATATCAGGTTCATGAACATGTAACATTTACTAATATGAATGTGGGATTGGAAATATGAATATACTAAACATGGTTTACTAGGCTTTACCATGGTTGGCCATCATGACTATGGTGACTATTGTTGATGAAAAATCACCATGGTTGATGTTTATGGGTGAGGATAGTCGACTAAATATGCCCATGGTTAGTAATGGTTAAGCATTTTTTATCATGTTGGACTAACTATGTTAAAATTGGTCAAACCATGTGCAACCATGGTTAAAATGGTTTCTCATGGTTAACTATGGTTACCTAAGGTTGACATGGTTGGCCATGTTGAATATGGTTTAGTAGGTTTGACCATGATATATCGGTGGCTAATGTTGATATTCTTAGTGAACATGTAACTTTTACTAATATGAATACACAATTATTAATTTGGATATGGAGAACATGGTTTACCAAGTTTGACATGATTGACCAAGATATACATGGGTGATTATGGTTGATGAAAGATCCCGATCATTGATCATGGTGTACCATTTACACCATGCTTTTACATGGTTGATCATAACTAGCCCAAGTTAATCATGGTTAACTAAGGCTAACCATAGCTAATCATAGTTAAGAATGTCAATCTTGGTCAACCATATCATAGTTATGTTTGACCATAGTCAATTATAGTTGAATATAGTTAACAATCATCATAGTCAACCGTCGTCAGCCATAGTTTACTTTGTTTTCCATGGTTGACTATAGTAAATGATGGTAAAAATGGTTAACCATAGTCAATATTAGCTAGCCATAGTCGAATATGGTCAACCATAGTTAACAATGGTCATCATTGATCATTGGTCAACTATGATTAATGATGTTAATCTCTATTTAAGCATAGTCATCAAAGCCATCCTTAAACATTCATGGTGAAGCCATGGTCAACAGTGCTTAACATGGTCAACCATGTTTAGAATTAAGAGGGTTGATTTGAAAAATCAACAGGTGCCATTTTTAGTTGATGTTTCAAGTCTCAAACATGACGTTTTGATGTTTCGTTTATTCTCTTGAGTATGATGTCTTGATGATGAGTCTTGTTTGAGACTTGAAATTTTGACTAAAAGTGGCACCTGTGGATATTTTGAATCAATACTCTTCAAACCGTAACCAAAAAAATCTCCAAGAAACATGTTTAGAATGGTTGCATATGTTCAACCAAGGTCACCATGGTGGAACATGATCAACCATGGCCATCTATTGCCAACATGGAAAACCATCATCTATCATAGAAAACTCTGGTCAACCATGGTCAAATTGGTCAATCCATGTTCACCCATAGTCAACATGGTAAAACCCTGCTTAACATGGCCAACCATAGTTGACCATGGGAAACGATTGTTAACCATGATAAAACATGGTAAACCATAGTCATCATACCCTATGATAGTCAACTATAGTTAGATATGGATAACCATAATCATCCATAGCCAAATATAAGATGATAATAACAAACCCTCATCAACCCTAACTTGAACATATTTAGCCATAGCCAACCATAGTTAAGGATGGTCTACTAGTCATTATCATCAACTAGGACAAACACGTTGGTAAATATTGTTTATATACAAAAAATTGTATCATTTTCCACTTTTTATTGGTGATGATGGAAGGTGGAAATGATGTGGATAGATGTAATTCTTCACTTTTACTACTAGCACAACCACATTAATAAAGTGGTTGAAATATGTCGTTAGGCATCATTCTCTAACTCTTAATGCTATTTATACGAGTATGGAAGGTGAAAAATAACATTGATCATTGTGTTTTAACCACTTTAATAATGTGAATGTGCTAGTGGATGAATGCCATTCAAGGGGAGGATTAGTAGGCCATGGTTGACTATGAAAAATATGTTAAAGTTATGGTTGGAGAGGGTTTATTATTTTTAACATATGTTTTAGTATGGATGACTATGGTTTTCCATATCTAACTATAGTTGACCATTATATATTACGATTGACTATGGTTCATCATGGTTGACCATGGTTACCCATAATTGACAATGGCAGACAAAGGTTTACCAAAGTCAACCATGGTGACTACTTTTTACTATGGTTGAATTACTAAACATAGTAAACCTAATAAACTTAGGTTAACCTAGTAAACCTACATCAACCTTGTTGACTATGGTTTAATAGTTTACACCATGGTTGACTATCATTGACCTAGTAAATATTGTAAACATAAATCAACCTATTAAACCTAATAAACCATAGGTCAACTTAGTAAACCATATGTCAACATAGTTAAAATAAGTCAACCTCATAAACTTAGGTCAACCTAATAAACCTAGTAAATCTACTAAACTTAGTCAACCTAGTAAGCATAGAAAAAATAGGCCAACATACTAAACCTAGTAAAATTTTATGAGTCTATGTCAATCTAGTTAACCTATTAAACCAATTAATGCTACATTAACATCGTAAACCTATTAAACCTTGTAAAATTAGGTAAATATAGTAAACCTATGTCAACCTAATACCCCTAGGTTAGCTTGGTAAACCTAGTAAACTAAGGTCAACCTAGAAAACCTACTTGTAAATGGTTGAGCATGGTTGACTATGGTTGACATAATAAACATAGATTAACGTAGTAAACCTAATTCAACCTAGTAAACCTAGATCAACCATGTAAACCTAGATCAACCTAACAAACCTAGTAAACCTATGTCAATCTAGTAAACTTGGTTGATTATGGTTGGTTATGGTTTATTAATATGGTTGTCACAGTATGATATTGTTTGTTCTTAATCATGTTGCGATATCATTTCTTGTTTGTCAAATTATAACATTGTTTCTTACTCATCACATTTGACACTATTATTTTCTCTAATTGCAACATTGTTTGTTGTTGGTCACTTTACAACTTTATTTGTTATTCTTCACACTATGATGTTGCTTATTTTATAATCACAATGCAACATTAGTTGTTGTTTTTCACATTGGGAACAATATTAAAGTTAATTCTCATGGTGACCATGACTCACCATGGCACCCATGTTGACCATGGTTGACTATGGTTGACTTAGTAAACCTAAGACAACATAGTAAATATTGAGCTAACCATGAGAGAATATGTATTAAATAGTCCCATGTTTTCCATTCCAATGGGTGGTGTTGATATTGTACTAGGAGTCTAATGGTTACAATATTTGGGGATGATAGATTTTGATTTTCAAGAATTTTTCTTGAATTTTTTTTTGGATTGTAAGGAAATTAAATTAAGGGGTATCACTGGGAAACCTGAGAAGATAATCAGCTTTGATGGCATGAAGAATATTTTGAAGAAGGAACAACGAGGGGTAATTGTACAATTATGTTCACTAGAAGTTCAAACATATAAGTCATCCATTTCTCTAGATCTCCAAAAAGACTTGGACAATCATTCCAAGGTGTTTGAGACTCCCAAATTCATCCCATAAATTTGTGATTATGGTCATACTATTAACTAAATTCCAGAAAGTGTTCCTCCAAAAATCAAGCCTTATAGATATCCATATGCGCAAAAGAGTGAATGGAACATATAGTTGTAGAAATGCTAGAGGTCGGTATAATTCAACCTAGTCAAAGTTCTTTCTTTGCTCCAATAGTATTGGTGCACAAGAAGGATGAATCATGGCGTATGTATCTGATTATAGGGAGCTCAACAAGCTCACTATTAAAAATAAGTATCTCATTCCTATCATTGATGAATCATTGGATAAATTACATGGAATAATTTACTTCACCAAGATGGATCTTCATTCAGGATATCATCAAATTAAAATGAACACTTAAGAAATTATGAAAACAACATTTGAAAACCATGAAGGCCATTATGAATTTTTGTCATGCCTTTTGGCCTTACAAACACAGCTTCCACATTTCAAGGTTTGATGAATTCCATTTTCAAACCCTTCCTTAAAAAATTTGCGTTAGTATTTTTTGATGACATTCTAATCTATGACAAGTCTAATCCAGGTGGATAGTGGTGGTGGATCACCTATTCCACTTGGACGCTCACAATTGTTCTTTCAGTTTTTCTCAGTTTCCTTAATTGTGGCACAATTTACTATTTTTGACAGTTTTTCAGGTCCTGAACTTCTGGAGCTATTTCGAGTCCCTAAAAGAATTCTTTTTTGGTGAAATTCCTTCATCAATTTCAACAAAACCCACATTACTAGCTATACTCGTAGAGATATTTCCAACAAGGTATCATACACGTCGAATGGAGATAATATGACCAAGTTACGACCCCAAGAAGTTTGGTTTCTAACTAACGTTAATGGGGTCCATAAACTCTTGGTGTTACATCTCCTTGGGTTAGGGTTTTGGTTGTTTAGGGTTTTCTCTCATTGTTCAATAATAAAAAAGGCCTTAAGCCTCATTGTAACTAATTTCAGAGGCATGTAATTGCCACATCTCATCTCAAAGATAAGCTACCATCACTTGAGCTAGTCTTACTTCCATTACCTTTATAAGCACATTTCAATATTTGATATTAATGAAATGAAGTATTATTTATGCTGCATCTCTGTATTTATGGTTATATCTATAATTTGTTTCGTTCTTGTTTAAATCTGGATCAGTGGTATGAAAGTGGTCTTGTCTTTCTCTGCTTTTCTTTGCATGTCCACAATGAGGTCGGGATAGAAGGAGTTAGGGCTTGACCTGGTTGAACCTTTGCAAGATCAACCTCGAAAGCCCTGATGACCAGCCATGGGGGAAGAAAAAAAAGAAAGAAATCCTATCAAAATATTGCTCGAGGAGGCCCTCGAGAAATAAAGGAACATGATGATGGATAACTTTGCCTAGATCCTTCAACGGTTGCCCACCGGGGATGCATCCACATGCAACAACCACTTTGGAGGCTCCACACCTTTTAAGGCGCAAGTACACTTTGACATTCCCATGTTTGAGGGCCAAATAGATGCAGATGCAGTATATAAATGGTTAAATCTTCTAGAAGGATATTTTTCTGTTCATGATTTTTCCAACCAAGAAAATATTACTTTTTCTCTTCTCAAAGCCGCCCCCCACGTCAAGGACTAGTGGGAAACCTATCATGAGAAAAAGGATGAGAGTACAACCTCACTGTTTTTAGACGCTCCCACTTGGAATTCATTCCAAGATGCCATCAATGAGTAGTACTGCCTAATCAGGAGCAATGAGGACAAATACATAAAGTGGACCACGTTGTGGTAGGGAAGGGACCAAGATGTGTTGGATTTTACCAATGTTTTTCATACCCTTCGCATGGAGATGGGTATGAAGGATTCTAAGAAACATTTGGTACTCAAGTACCACAACTTCCTACACATGTACATCTAGGACAAGATGGAGTTCATTGACATCTCCTCACTTGGCACGATGTACTGATCGAGAAAACGTTTAAATAGAGGAAGAGAGACTTTGGATTTGCAAATTCGAAGCAAGGAAAAGGTGCCCCCAAACCATATAACAAAGGAATAAGGCAACATGGGATGGCCCAGGACAACCTCCCAAAGCCACAAGCAAAGGACAACACTACGAAGCTGAAGAAAGAGAGGGGAAAGTGGTGTGACTTCCATAAGAGCTCCACTCACAACACAAGTGAGTGTCGGGTCAAGTAGTCATTGATGGCTGAGCTGAAGGCTTTAGAATCAGATTCATGTTTTGGCTTTGAGTAAAAAACTAAAAATGGGAATGAAAAAGGGAAGAATATTATCGATGTGAAGCCCAACACCACCACTACCACCATGAAGATCTAGAAGGAGGAACCCGAAGATCTAGAGGAGGAGGAGTGTCTCTTCCACTCCTAGACGTGGGTAAAGGGTTCCTCAATATAGTTCATCGTTGATAAAGGGAGCCAAAAGAACCTCATTGTAACAGAGGTTCTAAAGTGGCTAGGCTTACCAAACACAACACACCCACAACCATATACGATCAGGTGGCTTCACCAAGGATGGGATCTTTGCGTGACCTAACAATGTCGCCTTCCATACAACATCAATCCCTTCATGGATGACGTATTATGTGACGTTTCTCTGCTTGATGTTTGTGATGTATTATTAGGCAAACCATTCTTGTGCAAGCGATATGTTGTGTATGAGTCAAGGCCTCACGCTATTATTTCTATCTTGGGAAATAAGTTGTACAAGATACCGAAGGTAGCACTGCCTATCACCATCTCTCTCGTTATTGCAAAACAATAGAGTAAGCTCATTTCCAAAACTAGGAAATTTGTTTTCACGATGATAGGCCCTGAGAAAAAGAAGAATAGGATGGCCATGATCTCTAGACAAAGCCCCTCCACATGACAAAAATAGTTGGAAAAGTTTGTGGAGGAGTATGAGGAAATCTTCACCTCCTATGCAAGGGTGCATCTGCACTGTGAGATCAACCACTCCATTGATCCGACCCTAGGGGTGCCCTTGCCCAATGGACCAATCTATTGGTGCTCTGTTTTGGAGAACGATGAAATCAAGAGTTAGATTCAATAGTTTTTGTAGAAAGGTCACATCCGTCCGAGCTCATTGCCTTGTGGGAGCTCGATCATTTTCGTAAAGAAGAAGAATGAGACTTTGAGACTTTGTGTTGACTGTTGGGTGATGAACAAGATCACTTTCTGGAATAGGTACTTAATCCCACAGATTGATGACCTTCTAGACTAACTCAAGGGGGCAAAATATTTCAACAAGATTGATTTGAAGTCTAGATATCAACATGTACCAATCTAACCCTCTGATGAGTGCAAGAATGCACTAAAAGCTAAGGAGGGCCTTTTTGAATTTTTGTTTATGCCTTTTGGGTTGAAGAATTCTCCTGCAACCTTCATGAGCATGATGGATGACATATTGCAGCCATTCACAAACTCATTTGTAGTAGTATACTTGGATGACATCTTGATCTTCAACTAGAGTTAGAAAAATCACCTCCACCACATCCGACAGGTTCCCTAAACACTAGGCCAACACACTATGTGTGCCAATTTAGAGAGATTCAATTTTAGCATGACTAGGGCTCAGTATCTGGGATACATTATTGATGAACTAGGGATGCGTGTGGATCCAACCAAGATCAAAGTCATTCAGGATTGGCCAGCCCCAACCACTCTGACAGAGCTCCACACCATTTTGGGTCTTGGCAATGTCTACCACAAGTTCGTGTTGGCTTTATCTAATATCACTTGGACCTTGAGTCAAGTCACCAAGGGAGGAGCGAAATAATTTTTTTCGGCCTGAATCTCAATAGAAGGAATTCGAAGAGTTGAAAAATCACCTCTACTTTGCACCAGTGCTCTAATTACCACACTTGCAACAACCATTTGTGATCGAGACAGATGCCTCTCACTATGCTATTGAGGTAGTCCTTACTCAACATGGGCATCCATTGTCATATCATAGTGAGACACTTTTAGACACAGTTTGTAAGTATCTCACTTATCACAAAGGGATGTATTATATTGTGTAGGCATGCTGACAATGGAAGCATTAAATTTTGGGGAAGGAAACGGTCATCCACACAGACCACCAACCCATGTAGTCCATCAGACAAAAGGGAAGTTTCAGAATAATCGCCATTAGAAGTGGTGCACATACCTACAACAGTTCCATTTGAATATCAAGTACAAGAAGGGTAGCACCAATAATGTTGCAGACTACCTCAACCCACTGCAGATCATGGCATTAACCACCGTGCTCAACTTTTGTGGGCACGAGACTTGAGATTTGCGACTTCTCTACAAAAGAGACCCATAATTTTCCCACACATATAATACGCTCTTGGAGTGTTAGAAAGTTCCATATTTTCACTTCCAGGATGCTCTGTTATGCCACCTAGGACACCTTTGTGTTCCTTCAACTACGTGTTCCAAGATGATTTGGGAAGCACACTATAGTTCGGCCACTGGCCATTTCAAGGTCAAGAAAATGGTGGTAGTATTGCAGAGGTATTTCAATTGGCTGAATATTTGACAAGATTTTAGGAAGTACATCAGATCCTACATTTCCAACTCCATTGCCAAACCAACCATCAAGAACAAAGGCCTCTATACTTCACTGCCTAACCCTATTCGACCCTAGGAATCCATCTACATGGATTCCATGTCAGACCTTCATTCTACTAAGCATGGAGTTGACTGTATTTTGTGGTCATTGACATATTCTCGAAGATGGCCATTATGGCAACCCGCAAGAAGAATATCACAGTAGAAGCCACTAATAAACTCTTCCTTGAACAAGTGTGGGTACACTTTAGGATCGCACAGTCTATCATCTCATATCGAGATATCAGGTTCCTCAATACATTTTTGTCTAGTCTCTGGTAGATGCCAGACACCAAGCTCACTAAGTCCACAACTTTCCATCCCTAGACCGATGCGTAGACAAAGGTCATCAACGAGTTGATAGCGCACATTCTACGCATGTACAACTCAAAGAATCCATGTAGATGACATGAGAGCCTCTCCTCTATCCAGCATAGTTCTAATCAGTCTGGGGTCTGCCTTGAGGATGGATGTGACACTCCATTA